>CAUYSK010105236.1:0-45439 GCA_963575035.1 Avahi laniger
TGATTTCCACTGAGTTTTACTTCCCTCTGTGTACATGTGTTTATTGATGAAAAAATGCTCAGTGTCACTAAATCATCAGGGAGATGCAAATGAAAACCACAATGAGATATCACCTTACTCTAATTAGAATGGATTTTATTAAGAAGTTCGAAAACAATAGATGCTGGTTTGTGTATATAGAGAAAGGAAAACTTATATACTATGGTAGGACTGAAGATTAGTACAACTCTATGGAAAACAGTATGGAGGTTCGTCAAAGAACTAACCATTTGATCTAGCAATCCCACTACTGGGTATTTACCCAAAGGAAAATAAGTCATTTTATCAAAAAGATACCTACACCCGACTGTTCATGACAGCACAATTCACAATTGCAAATATGTGGAATCAGCCCAAGTGTCCATCAATTCATGAGTGGATTAGCAAAACATGGTATATGTATACCTTGGAATACTACTCAGTCATGAAGAAGGATGAATTAATGCCTGCTGCAACAAATTTGGATGGAACTGAGAACCATTATCCTAAGTGAAATATCCGAAGAACGGAAAAACAAACACCGTATACAGTCACCATCTCATTCACTCTTGACTGACGTTTCCTTATCTTTGTAAAGCAAAAGAGTAGGTTCATAATGCAATCAGAGTGATTAAGAAGGGCCATCAATAAATGGTGCTGGGAAGATTGGATAGCCACACATAGAAGACTGAAACAGGATCTACACCTCTTACCACTCACAAAAGTCAAATAAGGATGGATAACAGACTCAAACTTAAGGCATGAAATCATAATAATTCTAGAAGAAAATGTTGTAAAAATTCTTACAGACATTGGCCTAGGGAAAGAATTTATGAAGAAGACTCCCAAAACAATCACAACAACAATAAAAATAAATAAATGGATCCTGATCAAATTAAAAAGCTTCTGCATAGTCAAGAAAACAATCATTAGAGCGAATAGAAAACCTACAGTATGGGAGAAAATATTTGCATGCTGCACACTTGATAAAGGACTGATAACTAGAATCTATAAAGAACTCAAGCAAATCAACAAAAAAACATCAAACAACCCCATAAAAAGTGAGCAAAGGATATGAACAAAAACTTTTCAAAAGAAGACAGACTAATGGGCAACAAACATGAAAAAATGCTTAGCATCTCTAATCATAAGGGAAAATGCAAATCAAGACCACAATGAGATATCCCTTAACTCCAGTGAGAATGGCTTTTATCAAAAAGTCCCCAAATAATAAATGTTGGTGTGGATGCCAAGAGATAGAAACACTCTTACACTGCTGGTGGGACTGCAAACTAGTATAAACTCTATGGAAAATAATATCAAGATACCTCAAAGACTAAAAGTAGAACTCCCATTTGATCCAGCAGTCCCACTGCTGGGTATTTACCCAGAGGAAAAAAAGATATTCTATAAAAAAGACCTCTGCACTTGAATGTTTATAGCAGCACAATTCACAATTGCAAAGATGTGGAAACAACCCAAGTGTCCATCAATACATGAGTGGATTAACAAAATGTGGTGCATGTATATCATGGAGCACTACTCAGCCTTAAAAAGTGTGAACTAATACCTCTTGTATTATCCTGAATGGAGCTGGAGACCATTCTCCTAAGTGAAGTATCTAAAGAATGGAAAAACAAACACCACATGTACTCACCATTAAATGGGAACTAATCAATCAACACCTATGTGAACATTTGGAAATAACATTCATTGGAAATCAAGCAGGTAGGAGGGGGGAGGAGGAGATGGGTAAAATCACACCCACTCTGTACAACACACACACTATCCAGGTACAAAAGCGATTTATGTAACCAAATTGTACCTCTGTAATATTCTGAAATTAAAAAAAAAAGGCCATCACATTTTATGGAGACATCTTTCTTGCCTGCTCAAGACTCAAAACAAATATCATCTTCTGAGTGATTCCTTTCCCAATTCCCTTCATTGGAATTAGCCTCTTCTTTCTCTAGTAGAACTTGGATTGCGCTTACTGGCTTTGTGTGACTGACTCTCTGCTGGACTAGTATGGGTTTTGTGAAAGCAGAGACCACATCCTACTGACATTTGTAACCATTACTAGATTTGGTGGTGTCTCAATATTTCATTAGTTTCCTTTCCCAAATATAGGGAAGACAAAAGACCATTGTAGTGTTTACATTTCCAGAGTGTTATTTGATTAGTACAACTGACAGACATGTTGTGAGGAAACCTTGGACCTTTTGGGAAGCACTTGCTGGTTTTGTTGGTACCAACAGCTGAAGTAGAGTTCAGACACTGATAGGTTCAGATAGGCTGGGGCACAGCCTGAGGTCAAGATTGAATTAATCACCCTTCATTCAGCATATTGCTTTCCTTGCAGACTCTTAGCATCAGTTTATGGACACTCTCAAAAGTCAGAAATACCAGATTGGGAAGAAAGTTATGGAGTGGTGTCTTAAGATGCTTTTCCAGCATCAGCTAGAAATTGATATGCTGTGATTCCAAGTGGCACAACAAGACGTGTTACTTTATGTGACAGTGTTTGATCCTGAAATTAAGCCCAGCAAGGAAAAATCATCTAAGCATGAATTTTCAAATATATGACATAGCTATATATGGAAAATAGAAATGTCAGCAATCCCGCAATCTAACTTGTACCCTATGATGTATTTAACATTGTGTAAGAAGACTTCTTTACCATGCATGGGATGACCAAAAGGTCATTTGAATTTTTAGTTTAAGAATATTTGATCTGGTTGGCAACACATTTGCTTAACACACATTTTAGAAGATGACATGAAAATTCAGTATTATCGTGTTAGTCAGCTCAGGCTGCTGAGCTGACTGGGGGTAGGGCTTCAACATAAACATTTTGGTGGGACAAAATTCAGTCCATAGTAGTTATATTGGTGTCTCCCTAGGTTGTTTTATTTATCATTATCTCTTCACTTTTCTCTGCTTCTCTCCTTATAAGGAAAGCCATTTCCTTGCTCTTGGAATAGGAAATAGATAGATGAAAGGGAGGGGGGTGTAAAGAGACAGCACTAGGTTTATGTTTTAAGAAAAATAAAAAAAAAACTTATTTTTGTGGAAGGGATGTATTTTACATATATATATTTTTTTTTTCTTGGCTTCTGTAGGCATTTGGTTTATATTCCTAGATTCCATAGACATTTGATTTTTCTGCCCTTTCTTTAGGAAGAAAACTGTAATTATAGAAACACATAGAACATTAGCTAAAGCACTAATTCCAGAATTAGAAGACCTTGGTTGTGTTCCCAGTGTTATGATTCTCTGTCTACTTTTGGACAAGTCAGAATTTCTTTTTGGGCCTTTATTTTCTCATCTAAAAAAGGAAATAATCATCCATATCTTGTCTGCCTCACTATTTAAAATTCTTTTTTTATTTCAGCATAATATGGGGGTACATATGTTTAGGTTACGTGTGTTGTCCTTGCCCCCCTCCCCCCCTCAGTCCAGGACTCAATTTTTTAAAGCCTTTATTTTTCAGAGCAATTTTAGTTTCACAGCAAAATTTAAAGCACAGAGATTGCCCATATACCTCCTGCCCCTATACATGCATTATCCATTATAAACATGCCTCACCAGGGTGATACATTTGTTACAATTGATGAACCTACATTGCTATATCTTTAACATCCAAAGTCCATAGTTTACAGTAGGGATCTCTCTTGGTGTTGTACTTTCTGTGGGTTTGGACAAATGAATGATGACATGTATTCATCATTATAGCATCATGCAGACTATTTTCACTGCCCTAAAACACCATTGAATTTTTATAAATTCAAACAGAAGATTATATAGGCCCAAACTTTGAAAAGTATCCAGTATGGCACAGATGAAAGTATTGATAGTTCTAATATACTAAACAATTGGCTACCACTGCTCTGCTTTTATAGTTCATGATCTCCCCCGTAGATTAAAGTCTGGAAAAAATGCTCTTCAACTTATCTTACCATTCCATGGAGAACTTTCCCAGAGCAGTGCTTTTGTGTGGATGTCTGTTTGCTTATCCTAGCTGCTCTCAGTTTTCAGGGGAGACTCCAACTCAGTTGACATAGGTACCAAGGAGCAGTGAGAGGGCTCAGGTGATCATAATAGTAGTTTCCACAACCTGTGTCTTGGGAAAGGCATCTGGAACACCTGCAAGTTCCCCCTGCAAAGAGAGGGGGCAGCTGAGGAGAAACTGCTCCAGAGGCAGGCTTTTATGAGTGGACAAAAATACATGAATGTGTCAAGAACTTTAGAACCAGTAGATCTTTAAAAGCTCTTTGGTCGAATTCCCTCATTTTCTTTAGTGCTAATACATTTTTTATTTCATTCTACTAAGCGAAGTATCCCAAGAATGGAAAAACAAGCACCACATGTACTCACCATCAAATTAGTATTAACCAATCAACACATAAGTGCACATGTAAGAATAACATTTATTGGATGTTGGGCAAGAGGGAGAGGGGAGGAGGGACGGGTATATGCATGCACAAAGAGTGCGATGCACACCATCTGGGGGATGGACACTCCTGAAGCTTGGACTTGGGGGGGAAGTGGGAGAGCAAGGGCAACATGCGTAACCTAAACATTTATACCCCCATAATATGCTGAAATAAAAAAAAAGAGTCAGTGAGAGTTGCTGATAAACGTTTGAAGTGAGAGAAAGAAGAGAGTCAAATTTGATTCTCACAGGTTTTGGGCCTGAGAAACGAAAAGGATAGAATTGTCATTTACTGAGATGGAAAAGGCTGGAGGAGAAGTGAGTTTGCGGGGAATTAGGGATTCTTTTTGAACGTGTTCAGTTTGGGATGACTAATAAACATTCAAGAAGAGGCATTGAGTAGACAATTGGTTACGTAAGTCTGGAGTTTAGTAGAGAGGCCTGAGTTGGAGATGCACATTTGGGAGTCTTAAGATGAGATGTGATATTTAAAACTGTGATTGAATGAGGGATCACATAAGGGAAGTGAATGCAGTTAGAGAAGATAGACTAAGCCTTAGGACATCCCAGAATTTAACAGATGGGAAGATAAAATGAAACTAGCAAAGGAATCTGAGGTTATGCTAGTGAACTGAGGAGAACAAAGAGTTCTGGAATTCAAGTACACGTTGTCCTTAATGCAGGAGAGCATAATCAGCTGTATTAAATGCTGCAAGTCAAGTAAATTGAGGATGTGGCAATGAAATGGCTGATGGTAACCTTAACGAATGCTATTTTGTTGGAATGATAGGATAATGAAAGCCCAATCATTGAGTTCAAGATGGGTAGAATTGGAGGCAGCTTGTATAAACAGTGCTTTCAAGAAGGATTGGTGTACATGGGAACAGAGAAAGGGGGGTGAAAGCTGAAGGAGGATGTGTAATTGAGTTTTTTCCTTTTTCAAGATGGGAGATATGAAATTGTCCTATAAGTGGGAGATATGAGTCATGAGACAGTGGGAAATTGGTAGAGTGATGTATTTCAATAAATAAGCCACAGATGCCTTAGATAGAAGCATTACATTTTACACACATTCTTTTACTTAATCCTTTAGGTAATCTTCTGATTATGTAAGGGTCAGTAAAGCCCTGTTTTAAAAATGGAAATACTAAGGCTCAGGTATATTATTTGCTATTAGCGGGAAGAGCTGCATGTCTACTTATGAGTATTTGAAATCTAGCTCTATTTAGGTGATTTTCATTTTTAAAATTAGTGCTTCCTTGCCAGCCTCTAATATTTGTCTTCCTAGAACTTTCCTTTATAGATTCTCAATTTTTTAGTACTACTATAACATAAAGTTCTTGTGAAATTCACCCTAAGGGAATTGCACCCTTGATCCATGTTTTTTTATATTGGATTGCCAGTATATGGACAAGAGGTTCTTACTGTGCCCTAGAGATTTAATGAGTGAGTAGCACAAGATTAGTTCAATCAGAAAGGCCGTTGCATTGAACAAGTAGAAAAATCAATAGTTCCTTTAAATAGTACCCACTTTTCCCTTTTGGATATGTATTACATAAAGACATCTTCTTCCTGAATTAGCCAGTTGTATCTGAGGCAGTACTTTTTCTTGGTGTAAACCGTCTCTGCTTTTACCTTCTTCAGCACTGGAGTATATTCTTGTTCAGTAGCCTGGTGAGCTGATGTGGCTTCTCCTGGTTAACTTCTCATTTTTCATAATAATCAAAAAAATGGAAACAACCCACATGTCTATCACCTGATGAATGGATAAAGTGTATGCAATGGAATATTATTCAGCAATAAAAATAAATGAAGTACTGATACATGCTACAACATGGTTGAACATTGAAAACATTATGCCAGGTGAAAAAGGCCAGTCACAAAAGACCACACATTATATGATTTAATTGATATGAAATGTCCAGAATAAGCAAATCTGTGGAGACAGAAAGGGAATTTGTAGTAGCTTAGAGACAGGGGCATTTGGAAGAAATGGGGAGTGACTTCTAATGGACATAGCTTCTTTTGGGGTGTTGAAAATGTTCTAAAATTGATTATGGTGATGGTTATACAATTCTGTAAATATACTAAAAGCTATTGAACTGTACCACCTAAATGGGTGAATTTTACGGTTTGTAAATAACATTTCAATATATTTCTGTTATTTTAAAAACACCTTCCACACCTGCCTCTACCTCAGAGAAGAGTGTTCAGATTTTAGTAGTTTATGTTTATTGAGTTTACCATTTATTCATCTTTTCCAAGTTTGTGCTGCATTTCCTGGTATCTCATGGCTGTCAAAATGAGAGAGAAGAGTGTGGCTATACCTTGTATAGTAGGAGTATTGTCACAAGAAGGATGGCTGTACTTCTCAGTCTTTTTTTTGAAATAGACTCTTGCTGTTTCTGGGGTTAGAGTGCAGTGGCATCAGTCTAGCTCACTGCAGCCTGCGCTCAAGTGATTCTCCTGCCTCAGCCTCCTGAGTAACTGAGACCACAGGCACTGTGCCATGACACTTGGCTCATTTTTCTATTTTTAGTAGAGATGGGGTTTTGCTCTTGCCCAGGCTGATCTCGAACTCCTCAGCTCAAGAGATCCTTCCTCCTCAGCCTCCCAGAGTGCTAGGATTACAGACGTGAGCCACTGCACCTGGCTGCATTTTCTTATAAATGCGAATTGTAAAATGAAATACAAAAGCTTTTGGAAAGCTAGTTATGGCAGCCATGGAATTGGGCCACTCAGATACCCTTCCATTAAAAAGTGGGCAAAAGAAATGAATAGATATTTTTCAAAAGAAGGTTTACAAATGGCCAACAGGCATGTGAAAAAATACTCCACCTTGCTAATCAGAAATGCAAATTAAAACCACAGTGAGATACCATCTCACACTAGTGTCAGAATGGCTATTATTAAAAAGACAAAAAAAAAATAACAGATGTTGGCAAGGATGTGGAGAAAAGGGAACTCTTAAACACTGCTGATGGGAATATAAATTAGTGTAACCTGTATGGAAAACAGTATGGAGATTTCTCAAAGAACTGATAAATAGAACTACCATTCAATCCAGCAGTCCCACTTCTGGATATCTACCCAAAGGAAAAGAAATCATTATATCAAAAAGATGCCTGCACTTGTATGTTTACCGCAGCACTATTCACAATAGCAAAGATATGGAATCAAATTAAGTATCCATCAGTGGATGATTGGGTAAAGAAAAAGTGGCATATATACACCGTGGAATGCTGTTCAGTCATAAAAAAGAATGAAATATCATGTCTTTTGCAGCAACATGGATGGGACTGGAGGCCATTATCTTACATGAAACAAGTCAGACACAGAAAGACAAATACCATATGTTCTCACTTGTAAATGGAAGCTAAATAATGTATATACATGGACATAGAGAGCGGAATGATGGACAATGGGGACTTGGAAAGATAGGAGGTGGGAGGGGATAGATGATGAGAAATTACTTAATGGACACAATGTATATTTTCCAGGTGATGGACCTAAAATTCCTGACTTCACCACTATTCAATCTAGGCATGTAACAAAATTATACTTATACCGTGTAAATTTATACAAATTAAAAAAACAAAAGCCTCCTATATGGAGCAGCTGACTGAGAGCTTCCAGCTGCTGCACCTTCAGATATACTGCTGTGCTCAGGCTGAGGCCACACTTCCTTTGGACCCCTCCCATCCCTTGATCAGACATCGTGGCTGCACTAGAGCTGGGCTATTCTTGCTTGATGTTGGGCTCCTCAAACAGGTAATTTTTGCTTAGGAACTCCATACTGGCCCAACCAAGACTCTTTCATAACTGCACTGCTGACCGAGTTTCTTCTACCCAATTTCTCCTTTGTTTCTCTCCTTCTGCAGATATCAGACCCACTTGAGGTCTGAGGGCTCTCCTCACCTGCTCCTGCTTCCTCCTCCCCTGTATCCTTCACAGACATCTTCCCCAATAAATTTCTGGCACATCAATTTGCTTCTCATAGGATCTGAACTGACATGCAATAAAAGATAATGAATTTGTATGAAACTTTCAGTTAAAATTCTTTCGTATTTTAAAATGAGAAATTTGAGTTTGTTTCTGCAAATATAACTTTTATATCTTAGGTTTTTTTATGTTTGAAGTGGCTATGTGCAATTCCTGAATATATTTGTAAAAATATTGCTATATTCATGTTACCATCAGTTAGAAACTTGGCTCATTCATTAAATGGTAGCAAATGGCAGAAGGGATTTGTTGCTTTTTGATTGGCAGAAACTCATTTCTTACTGTCAGTGTAATTCAAATAATTTTAGTCTCTTTAAATTGTGTATCTTATTTGCTTTCATTCTGTTACTTTTCTTTCATTGACAAATTGATATTGAATATTTCTACACTAATTTCAAATCCTGTGAAGAATTTTTTATGTTAAATATTTCAAAATAATCATAAAGCTTTCATACACACAATGATAGCCCTATTAGTCTTAATAATTTTTCTCTACCATTCAGATTAGTACATGGTAGACATTAATAGTGAATCCCTTTTGTATGCTACACTTTTGAAACTGCCTTTTTGCTTTGAATCTTTTTAGGGTAGGTTAATATATACCCTTGATGAACTTGTGTCCAGTCTCTTTCTTTTGCCTAGACGTCTCTACTTCAAGGTCTAGTCCAAACACAGACTTGATGCTGGTGCTTTCCTTTGTGTGACCCACTGTGTTGGAATGATTTATTTGAGAAATGTTTACTGAGTGCATCTTCTTTTCTAGGTTCTAGGTATACAGTAGTGACCAAAAAGGGAGATTTCTCTCTTCTCTAGCTACTTTTGTACAACATTGTAGTATATAGGATTAATACTTAGTATAACTTATTCTTCTTTCTACAACATGTTTTAGCACTTGATTAATATCTGAATATATTAATGATTCATGTGTATACATCCATGCAGACATATAAATATTTTATCAGAAGAATGGAAGCCTTTTATAACTATGTTTTAGAGGTCTTTTATACCTCATAGCATATCCCCATAGCTCTTAATTGTTTTCAACAAATGTTTGTGGGCTGATAAAAGGTCTACTGAATCTTAACCATTAATTATAACAGAGACCACCAGGAGTACAAGATTCACTGGGTAGATCCCAAATCTACAGTAGAAAACAGCTTGTTCATTGTCATTTGAATTTATTCTGTGAGAAGAGTTTTGGGGAGGAAATGGAATGATCTTCCAATTGATTTAACTTCTTGGGTCCAGGGCTTTGGTTCTCAACTTTGACTATATGTTGAAACCATCCTGGGAGCTTTAAAAAAATACTGATTGCTAAATCCCGTCCCCAGGGTTTCTGAATCAATTGGTATAGGATGTGGCCAGGACCAAGTGATTGTGAAGTGCAGCCAAGATTGAGAATGCTTTAGAAGATTAGTGACAACCAGCAGTCTCAGTTAAGAAATCAGCAGAAGGCTTATTCTGCTTAACCATAGATAATATATGAACCGAGAAGGCCTGAGAATCAACCTAGTAGTAATGAGGACCCATAGCTCCCTGATCTTTGTTTCAACGTACCATTCTACCCTAAAAGAACCAGGGATCCTCGGAGAAATGGCCGCTTCTAGGGCTGGAGCAGGGAAAGAACAAGATGAGCTTGGAATATCTTGCTGTTCAGAAAGAAAAGGAATCAAAGAATGGGGGGGGGGAGTCAAAAGAACGTAAAAGTTTGAGGAAGTTCTGACCAGTCAAATCTGGGAAAATTTGAGAATCAAATAATTATAGCAATGGATTATAACCCATTGAATAAAACAGGAATCCATTAATCTGTACTCATACAGGTAAATAAACTAATACATTAAAAGTTTGATAAGGAATGGATTATTTATGTATTTTGAAACTGAAATCCCACAAAATACTTAGTTACAAAGGGAAAAGGAGGAACTTAGTGGAAAAATCTAGCAGATGCCATAATAATCAAATGATCAAAGTGAAGATTATTAGTAATGGAGCGTGTCAATTGTGTGCCACCTTATAAGGCACAATGAGAAAACAACATCACTTCTGTGATATTCCTCTCAATAAGATTTATAACCTGAATCTAATTATAAAGAAACAGCAGACAAACCCATACCGAGGGACATTTTTTACAAATAACTAGCCTGTAATATTTTATGCAAAGGTCATGGAAATCAAGGCAAGACTAAGGAACTATTCCATATCGAAAAAGACTGAAAGAGATACGACAGCTAAATGCAATGCATGATTCTGAGTTGGATCCTTTTGCCAAAAAGGACATTGTTGGTATAATTGGCCAAACTTGAACGGAGTCTGAGCCTTATATGATAGAGATGTATTGGTGTTCATTTCCTGATTTTGATGATTATGTCGTTGTTATGTAGGAACATATTCTTATTTGTAGGGAATACAAAGTATATGATAATTGGGCAAATTATTCTCAAGTAGTTTAGAAAAACAATGCTTGTACTCTTGCAACTTCTCTGTAAGAGTGAGATTTTTAAAAAATTAAACACAGACACATGAACACAACTCTAGGATAATTAGGATATATGACTTCCTTTGGAATTACACAGCTGTATGTGAAACCTCTCTGAGGATGTGAATCTTCTCATGCGAAAGTTATGTAAAGTAGCAGCATAATTTATCTGAGAATGATATATTTTATGGAGCACAGTTTCCAAATAACCAACCCCCCTTTAAGTGCTAAAATGGTTTTTTACTGTTTTATTGTATCCTATACTCTTATCCCTTTTGAAACAGAATACATTGAGCTTGGTTTTGTCTCTTTGGATGACTAATGGTTCCAGTTAGGTAAATATTTATTATTGTGTTCTGAAATAATATCTAGGTCCAGTTTCACTTTTAGCCTTTGGGGTTTTTGTTTTGTTTTGTTTTGGTCTTATCTCTCAATATCTGGTTTTCAGTTCTGTTGATGTTATAGTGCATGTTTTTAATAGTTTGCCAGTTCTCTTTCTAATGTGTTATTTCTAACCTGCTATAGTCTCAAAGACAAGATCTATGTTTTTTTCTTTTAAAAAAAAATGTCATGTTAATAAAACTCTATAAGGGAAAAAGGATTACTACGAAGAGTCTTCATCCTAGCAATGTACTCATAGCACCTTTTTCAGATCATTTCAGGATTATGGCTAGGTTTCAAAGAGTTTTGAAATAGTGAAGAGTTACTATAAATACAAGGTGATTACTTTGTCATTTTACTAACTTTTATTAGACTGGCAGATAAAATTAGGTAATT
The DNA here is from genome assembly GCA_963575035.1 of Avahi laniger. Lineage (NCBI taxonomy): Eukaryota > Metazoa > Chordata > Mammalia > Primates > Indriidae > Avahi > Avahi laniger. The sequence goes on from CAUYSK010105236.1 coordinate 11,709, forward strand.
TTAAAGAAAAAAAACACTCTGATTTTTTTTTTTTTCTTCATTTCAGAGCTCCAGAGATTATATTGGGGTTGCCGTTTTGTGAAGCCATAGATATGTGGTCATTGGGATGTGTGATTGCAGAACTATTCCTTGGATGGCCGCTCTACCCAGGAGCCTTGGAATATGATCAGGTAACAAACAGAACTATCATGGTAATCTAGTAGAGTTGGTAGAAAGTAAAATATAGTCATAGACTAAAAGGAATGCATGGCCCCAGGTGTAAAATGCATGTGAAAATGTATTTTAAACGTAAAGTGGCAAAACTGGAGATCTTACAGAGTTTAAGTTCAAAATCTCAAAATTAATACTTTTGAAAACTTTTATAATGATGAAGTAAATTTTCATAAACAAAGTTATAATCTAAAGGTTCTCAGCCAGTTTTGTAAAATTCTTGAGAGAATTTTTTGTATCTCGTTTTATACTATGGACATGCAAAGAGCTGGATTGTGTCCATTTAATTAATTGGGCTTTGCTTGGGTTACAAACTTTGAGAGTGTATGAAATGTCAGCCCCTCCCAAGGAATAAAAACTCCTGAAAGGCATTGTAACTTTTGGTCTTAAAACCAGCAACCATTATTGGTGTTAAGTACCTCAGTCATTTGAACCCTCTTCAGTCTTTTCAGCTGTGTTTGAATCGTGCTGTAAGTCACCTTTAGCACTGCTTAATGATTCTCATTAAATCCAGCAAATTACCTCATTAAACACATTTTTCATGGTAGTTTTCAGATATGTTCAGTAGCCTCTCTAAACTATTAGATAATGTTGTTTGCTATTGTCTTAATTTTTAATACCAAGATTCTCTTTGGAGAAATTGCCATCTTATTCATTATTCTGTGTCTCCCTTATTCCTGTGTCTCCCTTATTAGAGAAATACGTACTCAACTCATTTTAATAGAAAATTTCAGTCAAAATCAATAAAGTGATTACATTAATTTTCTCATTCTGTTGGCTTATAGTGGATAAATGTAATTTTTATTTAGATGATATTTAACTTTTAAGCAAGAAAATAATAGAAAATAGAACATTTTAAAGCACACATAACAATCATATATGTTGTACCTTTATTCTGATTTTTCAGGGCTGTTTTCCATATTAAAAAGAATAAGAGAGGTAATTAGTTTGAGTGACTTAAATGTTCCTGAGATGATTCTAAAAATCATTTAATATTATTAAATTAAATGTTATCATTAACTTTATTTTTAACATAGTTACAAACTTTATTTTGGAATGAAGAAAAAATGTAGATTCAAGACTGTTTCATAAAATGGAGAAAATCTATGAAATCTATGCATATTTCAAAACCAAATTTCTGTTACTTAAATTAGCATCTGTCATTATGACAGCTGCAGACCATTCCCAAAGCTTCTCATCTTTATGTGGGATCCAAGCCAGCCCATTAGTCAGTATAAGGTAGAAATTCCTCTCCATGATGCCAGCAAAGGGATATCATTTAACTGAGGAAATTCAACAAATGCTTACTGAACATCTGTTGCAAGACCTGAGCCAGACATTGTGGAGGATACAAAGATAGTACATCCCTCCCTTAAAACTCTTACAAAACAATCACTGATTAAAAGTTGAATGGGAATACAGATGTTATATTGAAAGTGGGTGGCACAGATGATGGATATTACCAACTTCCCTTACCTTGGTTTGTATTTCCTAAAGTCATAATATATAAATATAAATATCAGGAAGATATGTGTGTATATGTGTATATATAGTCATGTATCACTTAATGATGGGGGCACATTCTGAGAAATGTGTCGTCAGGTGATTTCATCATAGTGTGACCATCATAGAGTGTTCTTACACAAACCTGGATGGGATAGCCTGCTACACATTTAGGCTATGTCGTATAACCTACTGTTCCTAGGCTACAAGCCTGCGCAGCATATTACTGCACTGAAAACTGTAGGTTCGTTGACTTTAATCTCCTATCTTCCAATGACTTTCTACCCATGAACCTCTTCTTTTAAGTCAGGTTTTCTATATTCTCTACTTTCCCTCCTTCATGTTCAGAATACCTCTTAAAATATAGTTTCTGTGAAATTTTCCATTTATCTTGGCTTCCTTCAGCTTTTTATCCAACTACCAGCTTGGATACAGATGCTAGACTGTTGCTAGTTCTGAAATAGTAGATAATCTAATCTGAAAGTCTCATAAATCCTTAGCTGCTGAAGTACTGAGGCACTAGTCAAATGTTAGACACATACCCTTGGCTTTGCAGATTACAATTTATGGTGTGCATAGTACCCTAGAGCAGAACACCATCTAGTGGCAATTTCAAGTTGATTTGCTATTATACTCTGGATTTGGATTTCATAATTCTAGTCTTAGACAACTGATGTCCAAGAACTGAAAGGATCCCGGAGAACATCTAATTACTACTCCCTCCCATTTTATAAAGGAGAAAATTGAAGCCCAGAAAAATGAATTGACTTGTCAGAAGTCACAATAGTAATGTTAAAAATAAAACTCTGACCAAAACCCAATTTTTCTAAAATCTATAACAGATGGTTTAGCTTCCAAGATCAGATGAGATCAGGCACATTCAAGGTTGTATGGCCATAGACTGTAATAGATGGTTTAAAAACAAAACTGTAGAGAAGGTGTTGTCTGATCCAGATTAACAATATTTTCAGGCTGGGCACAGTGGCTCATGCCTGTAATCTTAACACTCTAGAAGGCTGAGGCAGGAGGATTGCTTGACGTCAGGAGTTTGAGACCAGCCTGAGCAAGACCTCATCTCCACAAAAAAATAGAAAAAATTAGTCAGGCGTGGTGGTGAGTGCCTGTAGTTCCAGCTACTCGGGAGACTGAGGCAGGAGAATCGCTTGAGCCCAGGAGTTTGAGGTTGCAGTGAGCTATGATTGTGCCACTGCATTCCAGCCTGGGTGACAGAGTGAGACTCTGTCTCAAAACAAAACAGAACAAAACAAAATTTTCAGAATGTGTATTACTTTAATTCCAAAGAGTTTTTGAAAAGTCATTAGCATATAAGATCAATAGTTGCACAGTATTGATTCAGTTATTTTCCAAAACAAATGAATCTAAATAGGACTGATGATGTGGGCATCCTTGTTTTGGTTCCAATCTTAGACTTTATACTCATTTTCAAGTGTGATGTTTGCTAGGCTTTGATAAATGTCTGTTTTCAAGATAAGGGAGCTTCCCTCTAGTCCTAATTTTCTAAGGTTTTTTTTTTGTTTTTTTTTTTTTTAAACCTAACTTGGTTTGGGACTTTCAGATTTATTTTGCATCCATTAAAATGTTCACATAAGTTTTTTAGAACTTACTAATGTGTTTGATTTTCCCCCATCTCCCTATATTATGATCACCTAATTTAGAATGTAAAAGGGCCACCAGTAGGGTATGCATCTTTCTGTTATCTCTTCCCTATTCCAGTAATCAGCTGCCTAGATACACTTGGATACCTCAGTTGAGGAATCAGTATTTTAAAAAAATTTTCTTTTTTGCCTTACAGTGGCAGTGCAATAGGCAATAATAGTATTAAGTAATTAATACTTACTGAGTTCTTTTCTGTGCCAGAATTATTCTAACACTTTACATTAACTCATTTAATGCTTACAACAACCCTATGAGATACATACTGCTATTGCCTCTGTTTTACGGATGAGGAAAGTAGGGTCCAGGGACGTTAAATAACTTGCCTAAGAATCTGAACACAGGCAGTCTAAATCTAGAAGCTATTAACAGTGGACTACTTCTGCACTAACCCATGGATGTTGATAGTCCCCAGGCACCGTGGGAGAAGAGTTAAAAGGGCCCAAGTAAACCCTGCCCTGTCTCCCTTCTCTGGCACTGGCCCTCATCTGGACTCCACTCCTGCTCTGCAGCTGCCAATCTGCTGTCACTCGAAGGAGTTCACAGTCTACTTCTGTTGATGTCCTATCCCCAGGATTGGGTTCTAGGAAAGGAGCCAGCAACCCATGCTAGTTTATTGTTTTGTCTTATGGTAATATTTTGTACAAATATGTATCTCAGAGTTTATCTTGTATAAGATATTCTTTCTGCTTTTCTTTTATTAATAACATTGCCTTCAACAACAGGAATGCTTTTATATTATAAATGTATTAGTATTATCTATAAAGAGAGGAAGCCCAGTCAATTTGGAAAATTCAGTTTAACCTGAACACACAATTCTGTATTTTAAACTTCTAGTAATAGGTTCAAAATAATATAAATCTAAAATTGACAGAACCAAAATGAGAAACAGGCAAACCCACAATCATAATTAGAGATTTTAGCATATTTTAGTAATTGATAGAACAGATGGGAAAAATTCAATAAGAATATAGAACATTTGAATGCATAATTAACCAAGTTTACCTAATGACACAGATATAGCACACTGCACTATACCCCAAACTGCAGAATACATGCTTCTCAAATATATGTGAACCATTTACTAAAATAAAGATTTCTTATGAAATATTTATAACTTTCTTATTGATATATCTTATGTCTAATCTTAACCTTCTAGTACAATGTAGATTTTTTTTTTGTTTACAAAGTAGATGAAAAAGAGTTATTAACAGAACTGTATTCTTAAAAGCCAAATTTGAGTCACCAGAAAAAGAATATTCAAATTATTTTAATTCTTCGTTGTAGAGTTTGTATTCTAGCCCTTTAATCATCTTTATCATCGTCGTTTTTGGGCGGGGGTGAAGGGGGAAGCAGGGTCTTGCTCTGTTGCCTGGACATGAGAACAGTGGCATCATCATAGCTCACTGCAACCTCAAACTTCTGGGCTCAAGTGATCCTCCTGCCTCAGCCTCCTGAGTGGCTGACACTACAGGCACAAGCCACCATGCCCACCTGGCTAATTTTTCTTTTTCTTTTTGTAGAGACAGGGGCTTGCTATGTTACTCATGTTGGTCTCTAACAACTCCTGACCTCAAGTGATCTTCCCATCTTGGCCTCCCGAAGTGTTAGGATTATAGGCTGAGCCACTAAGCCTGGCCATATCATTGTCTTTTAAAGCCTTTCCTACGCAATTTCCTCTTTGAATTTTAGATTCTGTAACTAGGCACTGATGATGTTGAGAATTTATCATGTATCATATTTTTTTATATGTACATTTCATTTCCATTCACATATACTGTGTGTTTAGAGAAGGCCCTACTACCAATTGATACTGTACTTGGATCTCTTCCTGTCTTAATTGTAGATAAACTATGTTATTTTAGTGTTCTTACCAGGAAAATGTCAAAAGTACTCTAGGGAATTAAATAATATTTTTGTGGATGGATGGGCAATATTTACTTGGTAAATGTTGATTGTTCCTCCAGATGTTTGTTGGAGTTAAGATAGAATCTTTTCCAGACCAGCAAAATGTCTGAACTTATATTCAAATTATATTTGGTAATTTCAAGTGTTATGTAAGAAAAATAAAGTTCACCATTCCAACTCCAGAGGGAAAAAATTAGCCTGGATGTGGTGGCATGCGCCTCTGGTCCCAGCTACTCGGGAGGCTGAGGTGGGAGGATCACTTGAGCCCGGGAGTTTGAGCTTGCTGTGAGCTACGATGATGTTCTTGTACTCTAGCCTGGGGCAACAGCGAGACCCTGTTTCAAAAGAAAGGAAAAATCTTTCAAGATTTCTATTTTTATCAGACCATTTGGATTTCAAAGAGACCTACTCAAGCTGGCTCAAGTAAGGGGACATTTATTTATATGTATGGACTATCACAAAAAATCCAAGAATAGTGCAGGCTGGATGGCAGACCCTGGTGCCCACCATGCTCCTGACTGACCTCACTCCTTTCCTGGGCCCATGGTCTCTACCTGACTTGCCCCCATGGTTCTAGCCCTGTCTCACTCCTAAACCTGGTCTCCCTGCCAAAAAAAAAAAAAAATCAAAGAATGGAACTATAATATGACTAGATTTTGTTTGTGAAACGTGGAATTGAAATTGCTTTTGGAATTAAGGCAACACTAGGGGAATTAATGGGTGTTGGTGGAACTGCACTTCTGGTGCTGGACCATCAGTGTGACTTACCTGCTCTCCAAGGGAAGTTAGATAACTTGCCCAAGAATCTGAACACAGGCAGTCTGAATCCAGAAGCTAGTAACAGTGGACCAGTGGACCACTTCTACACTACCCTGTGGATATTGATTGTCCCAAGGCAATATGCAGGAAGAATTAAAAGGGCCTTTGTTTGCACTGATCTGAGTTTCTGCTCACTCTTAACCTTTCAAACTCCAGCTTTACCTATTACCCTTCAGCTCATCCCCCAACAATAATTGGTATTTCTTAGTTCATATTTATGACATTGTAAATCTGATTTGTTTGGCTTATTTCTAATTGATTTCATAGGGCCAATTTATAAATTAATTGCTTATGAGTCAGGTCCCTACTCTTCATCCACTAGAGATGGGAGAGGCAAATATATTCATATATTAGGGGTCACTTCATATATTAGGGGATATAGGCGAAGCATTTTCTCTAGTCCCAGCTTCTTGGGAGGCTGAGGCAGGAGGATTGCTTGAGCCTAGGAGTTTGAGGTTGCAGTGAGCTATGGTGATGCCATTGCACTCTAGCCTGGGTAACAGAGTGAGACTCTGTCTCTAAAAAAAAAAAAAAAGACTGGACAGGCATTTTGACCAGTTATAAACTCAGGGCCAAAATAAACTCTAAGAGCTTTGCCTGCCACTTTTGTTTTGTTTTGCTTTGTTTTGTTTTGCAGTGCCATCCTAACTCCTTAGGTACATTAATTGCTATACTCTGTGTGTTCTTTTAGCACTTTGTTTTCTTCTTCACAGTGGCACTTACTAGCTTAATTGCAAATTATGTGCTTAAATATTTATCTATTCCACTGAATTATATGTTTTTGAAGATTGGCAACATGTTTTATTCATCTGCGTATCTTTAGCATCCAACACATAATAGTTGCTCTGGGTATGTTTGTTGAAACTGAATTGTCAATAGCTTTTTTATCTGATGCTACATCTAGGTACCAGACTCAATACTTTTTTCCTTCTATTTTCTGTTTCTTTAAAATAAGGATTTTAGCTACTCTAAGGGTAAGAGGTGGGCAAAAGGGTAGCACTTTAATGAAATGAAGCTAATTTGTAAGGTTGAGATTTTAGTCGTCATTTCATATAAAATTGAGGATATAAATGTGAATAAAACAGACTGTTGTCAGGAGGCTCAAAATCTAGTAGGGAAAACAGACATAAAAAAGTGTAATAGTGTTACAAACACATTAAAATTGTTATGTTCTAGATGTGATGGTAGCACCTAGGAGAATAGTTACTTCTGCTTGACATTGTCAGAGATGGCTTTATAGAGAAGATTCTCAAACTGGGTCTTGAAGAAGACATAGTGAAAATTTGTCATGTGGATTTGGTGAAGGGGGAATAGGTACATTGGCTAAGTAGGAGTTAGAGAGCAATACAGGAAAGAGAAACTGGCCTATGCGAAGTTTAGGCAGCAAGAAGTTATTAAGAAGTTTTATACAGGGGAGCAGCAGATTTACATTTCGCCAAAATGTCTGGTGAGAGTGTGAACAATGAATTGAGTGGGTGGGGCAATAGGGGAGACTGGAGCCAGGTAGAGTAATTATGAGGCTTGTAAAATTGTGTAACTCAGAATTGAAGAAGACCTGAAACAGGGATGGAGAGGAGGGGGCAGTTACAAAAATGTTAATGAGGTAGAATTATTAGGCTTTTGGATGTTGGGGGAGGGCGATGAGGGAGAGATACTTAGTCTGGCATAAATTTCAGGTTTCTGATTTGGGTGGATGGTATTGCTGCTAATCAGAGGAGGAAATACATAAAGATTAGCGTATTTGGGAAAAAAATCAGTTCAGGATATGTCCAGTTTGAGGTACCTAAAGGCCAGCCAGGTGGAGAGTTCCAATAAGCAGTTGAGTCTGGAGCTTTGGAGCTAAAGATTTAGATAGAAATTTAGACATAAAATCATGGGCACCTGGGACTTGTAAAGGGAAAAAAGAAAACAAGATTCTGGAAAGCAATATGATATTAAAGAACAGAGGAAAGCAATTAAAGAGTGTCTGAGAACCAGGAAAGAATGGTTTCATGGAAATGGAACAAGCAGAGTTTTTATGTAAAAAGGTGGTAGCTATTAGTATCAAAGTAAGATAAGGATTAATGTGTGACTATTAAATGAATCCATTATTAACAGGCCATTACTTATCTTAGTACCATATCATGAGGGTGGTGAGAATAAAGTTCAGATTGTAGTATGTTGAGGTATGAATGGGAAATGAAATAATATAGGCTGCTATTTTAAGGCTCTTAACCAAGAAAATAGGGCGTTAAGTAGTTAAAGGAGGTTTGGTTTTGGTTTCCTTTTTTTTTTTTTGAGGATAGAAGACATTGAACATTTTTTTGTAGTCAGTGGAGAGAGAGCTCATAGAGAGGAAGAAATAGAAGGTGCAAAAGAGAATGGACTAATTCTATGGTCCCCAACCCTCTACTGGTCTGTGGCCTGTTAGGATGTTAGGAACCCACCTGCAGAGTTCCACCCCCGCCCCCCCATTGTCTTCTGTGAAACTTGGGAAGGGGAAAGGGGACAGCTGCACACAGCAGGAGGTGAGTGGCGCTGAGGAGGGAAGCTTCATCTATATTTACAGCCGCTCCCTGTCGCTTGTCTCGCTCCCTGAGCTCTGAGTCTCACCCACCCAACGCCGTCCATGGAAAAATTGTCTTTCATAAAACTGGTCCCTGGTGCCAGAAAGGCTGGGGACCTCTGGACTGATTGACAAAGCAGGGTCCTTGAAGTTAAAAGACCAAAAAAAAAAAAAAGTCCTTCATTTATTCTTAAATATAGGTTAAAGGAGTTGAGTTTTCATAAGAAGGAAGGATGGAAAGACAATTTTAGCCCCCAGAGAGCTCTCCCTTTTCTAAGCCTCTGTTTTATTCCCTATGTTTTCTAGTCATTAAGTGGGGGAAACCATATTTGATGGCCTGCTGTATACCAAGCATTTCCTGGGTGCTGGGGATATGTAAGCAAAGAAGACAAAGTCCTTCCCTTCATGGAACTTAGATTCTGTGGAGAGTGGGGTAAGAAAATGGAAAGTAAATGCATAGACTGAGATAATGAAAAGCCAGGAGAATGGGATAGTACTGAGAAGGACAGAGCTTGCTGTTATTTGTTGGTGGGTCATAAAAGGCCTCAAGAATAAGGTGACATTTGAACGGAGAGAGGATGGAAGTGAGAGCGCCATACAGGTATCTGGGGGAAGAGTGTTCCAGACAGAAGAAATACAAAGTTCAGAGGCCCTGAGGCTGGAGGTTTTTAGTATCCTCCTTGGGAGAGCTCACCTATACCCATGCCTCTTCATCTACAGAAAAAACTATGCATATGTCATTGTCTCATAGCAGTGTCCCCTCCAGAACCCCACAGTAGTAATTCACCCAGTCTTTATCAACCCATTAATAAATCTCTTTTGAATCTACTCTTTCTTCTCTGTTCCCACTTAGTTTCTCAATTCAGACGTCCTTCATTTTTCCTCTTCCCTCATCCCCTTACTCACTCTCAGACATTGCTTTAAAAATATAAGTTGTTAATTTCCTGCTTAAACTTCTCCAATAGTTTCTCATTATTATCTCTTGAGACATAATCTAAACTTCTTAATTTGCTGATAATGCCCTTTGCCTGCTAGTTAAATTTCATTTCTTGCCATTTGTCTCTTAGTGAACCTCTATTTCTAGTCTTTGAATGTGTGAGTATTCTCTGTTGATTTTCCATATTTTTATATATATATTATAACGTTAGCATAGTCAGGTTTTTCCTACCCCTCCAGTGCTAACTCCTATTTGTCCTTTAAGACCCAACTTGAATATCACCTCTTCTGGAACTTTATCTGACTACAATTAATTTAGGTGTGCTCTCTGTTTTTCCATTAAGGAGGAATTTATTACGATATTTATTAACTCTGCATTGTAATTGTTTTGTATATGTTCTCTGCTAGACCATGAATTTTGAGGGCACAGATATATCTTTTCATTCCTCACCTAACATCTAGCCTAGTGTCTGTGACATTTATACATGAAAGAATAAACTGTTTTGTAAATTATTTTTCAGATTCGATACATTTCTCAGACTCAAGGTTTACCAGGAGAACAGTTGTTGAATGTGGGTACAAAATCCACAAGATTTTTTTGCAAAGAAACAGATATGACTCATTCTGGTTGGAGATTAAAGGTAATTCATTAAAAAAGATAATATTTAGGAAAATAGTTTTCTAAGATGCCTCATGCATGATCAATACCTTCCATTTCTAATTTTATTTTATAGCATTTCTTCCTTCTTTTGAATTTTCATTTTTGATCCTTTTTAAAAAAAAAAAAAAAAGAAAAGACCCTCTCAGAATAATTTAGCTCATTCTCTAATCTGACAACATAATTATTAATGCCTCTCAATTTTTTTAAACTTTTATATATATAACTACATTTGGGTTGTATATTTATCTTCTATACCAGTTCTGTATCACTAAGCTTTGTAGGACAGGGACTGAATCTAACCTCTTACTACATACCCCAAGTATGCTAGGATCTTTGGGGGATCAGTAAATTCTCAGTGTTTAACTTTATAATTAGTTATTTTGTTTAAGGAGTTTGTTGTATATGTAATGTTTTTTGTGGCCTGAACCAAGCATGTCTCATTTTTTGGTGTACTTTTTTAAAAAAATACATTTTTGATAGTTACTCTTTTGAAACTACTGTTTGCCTTGAAATATTCAATATATTAGAGCAAATGTGCCAGGATTAAAGAAATAAAAATGTACATTTAGTGGATAATAATATATTCTTTTCTTCTCTTTGATATATGCAATAAGACATTGGAAGAGCATGAGGCAGAGACAGGAATGAAGTCTAAAGAAGCCAGAAAGTACATATTCAGCAGTCTGGATGATATAGCGAATGTGAGTACCAGAGCCACATTGTTACTCTTGCATGCTTGGATGGCATACTCGAATGCCCAGGGTGCCAGAAGTTACTCATTTTTTAAATGGCTGTGGAGTGCTTGCTGCTGTTAAGTTTTTCAAATGAAATTGATTCTAAGTTTTCAACCTTTCAGGAACTAAGTGGTATTTGTCAAATTTTAAATTTACTTATCTCATTCTTTAGTAAAAAGTATTTGCTTTAAAAGGAAAAATTCTAGCAAACAGGTTTCTTTTCTCTGTATTTCATTACAAATGGGTATTTGTTTAACTAAAAAAGATTGTTTTCTCCTGCTTTGAATCCTATTTGGTACCACAAAACATTTTGAGGATTTGTTAATCTCGATTGTTCTTCTTTGTTTTAAAATAATTGTAGTTCTCTGTCCTGTCCTGTGTTGTGATTTATTTTTAAACTGTGCAACTTAAACATATACTACTCTATGGCTTTTTAAAAATTTGATTGCTTGAAATTTTGATTTCTTAGGTGAACACAGTGATGGATTTGGAAGGAAGTGATCTTTTGGCTGAGAAAGCTGATAGAAGAGAATTTGTTAGTCTGTTGAAGAAAATGTTGCTGATTGATGCAGATTTAAGAATTACTCCAGCTGAGACTCTGAACAATTCTTTTGTTAATATGAAACATCTTCTAGATTTCCCTCATAGCAACCAGTATGTTACTTTAAAATCTCTTAAGTTGTTCTGAAAAAATAATAATACTAAATCTATAGAAAATCAGCGTGTTAGAACAATGATTTTTCTTCATTAAATAAAAGTAAACAGAGTCAAGAGGTTAAGCTAACTTGGCCAAGTTCATATTGACTAGTAAGTAGCAGAGTAGAACTAGCATACAAATCTGAATTGCAGTCCAATGTTCTTTCTCCACAATACCATACTAAAAATATGACTGAGTGGTTTTGTTTTTATATGACTTTCTTACCTTAATAACCAGGCATATATAAAAGGAAATGTTAACAGTTTTCTCTTCCAGGTCACATTTCACTTTTCACAGACCTTAGATTCTGTCCTCTTTTGAGTCCTGCAAACTCCATTTTACATTTTTCTTGACACTTTTTGCTTTTCTTTTTCCTCCTCTTTCTCCTCTGCATTGTGAAGGAAAGGAGGTTTTTAATGGGTCAGTAGAGAAGAATATATGCTCAAATTCCAAAGGCCTTGTCAAAATTACCTTAGGCAAATCTTTCAAATTCTTTGAGCCCCAGACGTCTTTTTTATGTGTTGAAGGGAGTTACTGTAAGTGACTTAAAGCAGATTGCTGTAATAATTTAAAAAGACTAAATAAAGACGACAGGGGAATGAACTGATATTCACTATTGTGAATTGTCCTTAAAATTGATATTTCTTAAAAGCGCAATTATATTTTTCATTCAAACACTTAAAAAATGTCCTAATTTTTTTTATACAAACACTGTAAAAAATAACATGATAGCCACATACTTGGTACCATTAACTGAGTGATGTGGAGATCTAGAAATTTAGAAAAACTTACTTAGAGCCTACTGAGGTCTTGAAGTTATTGTGTGCTAACCAAAAAAAAAGCTTACTATTGCTTTGCTGTCTTAAAAAATAGTACAGATATATTAATATATTCTTGCTTTGAAATTCAATCTTATAGGATTTCCTGTTAGAAATACTATTGGAAATAAACAGATTAAATGCAAATTGTAGAATTTTTTTCTTTTAGGAATAATTATTTTGTTAATGTACGTTAATTTAAAAGTAAGCATTTAAAATGATATTATAAAACCTTCACTTTTTCTTTTGCAGTGTAAAGTCCTGTTTTCATATTATGGATATTTGTAAGTCCCACCTAAATTCATGTGACACAAATAATCACAATAAATCTTCACTTTTAAGACCAGTTGCTTCAAACAATACTGCTACTCTGACAGCAAATTTTACTAAAATTGGAACATTAAGAAGCCAGGTACGAACTTCAAATAATTAATAATTTATACTTTTTTTTTTTGAAACAGATGTTGCTCTGTTGCCCAGGCTAGAGTGTAGTGGTATTATCATAGTCCACTACAACCTCAAACTCCTGGGCTCAGGTGATCCTCCTGCCACAGCCTTTCATGTAGCTGAGACTATAGGTGCACACTGCCACACTCGGCTAATTTTTAAAAAAATTTTTGTAGAGATGAGGCATCGCTGTGTTGCCCAGGCTGGTGTTGAACTCCTGGCCATAAGTGATCCTTCTGCCTTGGCCTCTCAAAGTGCTGGGATTGCAGGCTTGAGCTACTGCACCTATACTCTTTTTTAAATGATTACTTACTTTGCTTTTGAACTACACAGAAGTTTCATGTTGGCAGTTAGAAGCTACAGTACTATTGAGGTCTTAACTACGGCTATTCTATTGAATCTATTAAAATTTCATGGTAACAATTGAAACATATTTACTCAAATTCATCTTTTCCCTTTCCTCTTTCATTCTCTCAGTATCTTCCACCTGCCCTCGTATGCCACAACCGTACCAAAAGTAGAGTTCAGTAGAATCAGTTTTTAAATTTTAGTTGGGTCACTTGTTTTTATTCTCATTTTCTGGGTCTATTGGTTTTATAGAATCATGATTTTAAGAAACACATTTGAATTCTTTTTATATAATGTATGTGTAGCATAGCAGACTGCTGTATATAATGTGCTGTGCATTGATTGTTTCAGGTATTAACCACACCTGCTCATTCAGTCGTGCATCATGGAATACCTCTGCAGGCAGGAGCTGCTCAGTTTGGTTGTGGTGATGCTTTTCAGCAGACACTGATTATCTGTCCCCCAGCTATTCAAGGTATTTCATTTAAATTATGCTTTGGATTTAGGCATGCATTATTTTAAAACAAATGTAGGCATCTGGTCATTAAATATATTGAATAGTTTTTGCTGTATTTAGTGCTACATTTGAATTCAACTTAAGCTGTCCAGCGGCCTTGGACCAGTGACACTCATTTTTGACTGGAGTTCCATTGTAATCATCATTAACAAAATGGGATTATATAACAGTCACATTTCCTGTAGAATCTAGCTTAATAAAATACCTTAATAGAAAGTAATGAGCTTGGAAAGCTGTAGGTTGCCCTATACTGGGTATCACTGCTTTAGATGTTCAGGTAAGTATATATGATTTGCCCATCATTACTGAACATTAAAGTGACTGAGAGCTGAGTTCTTAAAAAAATTTTGGTCAAAAGAGTTCTGTCCCAAAATGTCATAGTCTTGTTCTTATCTATAGTTTAGGTAAAAAATATATCATGGTCTGATTTTGATTAAATTATACCATGTCCATTCTTTATATAAATATAACCAATTAAATCCTCAAGTGGGATAGGTGGCAGAATTCCTTTCAAGAGGCCACACATTCTCAAACTGGGAAATCCTCTGTGGTTCTTAGAGAGTGATAGCAGCAAAATGGGCTAATAGTCGCAAACCTTGCAACTGGAATAACCAGAATAAAACCCCACTTCTTTCCTAGGATTTTGTCCTTGCTAGGCTTTAACATGTTGTTATTTTATTTCTTTTTTAAATTAAATCAAATTTTAAAAATGACCTAGATGATATATCGTTCAGACATCTAGTTATATCTTAAAGCAAGAGATGGATTACAAATGGGGTGCTAAACCATCACGTGCAATTTAGTGATGATACTCTATAGTATAAATGAAAGCAGTTGGTGCTAAAGTCAGGACACCTGGAATCTAGTTCTATTTCTGCTGTTTACTATGTCTGTCTAGACAAGTCTGTTTGCCTGTTTCAGCCTTAGTAAAAGGAAACAGACTCAATAGATAATATCTTGGTCATTTCTAGCTCTAATGTTTCTGGATTCTGAGGTTATTTATTTATTTATTTTTAGAGACAGGGTCTCACTCTGTTGCTGAGGCTGGATTGTAGTGGTACAATCATAGCTCACTGTAACCTCATAGTTTTAGATCCAAGTGATCCTCTTCCCTCAGCCTCCCTAGTAGCTAGGACTACAGGTGCCTGCGCCAGACTTGGCTAATTTTTTTTTTTTTTTTTTTTTTTTAATGAAATGAGGTCTTGCTATGTTTGTTCAGGCTGGTCTTAAACTCCTGGTCTCAAGTGATTCTCCCACTTTGGCCTTCCAAAGTGCTGGAATTGTAGGTGTGAGCCACTGTGCCCAGCCTGATTTCTTTATTTATAGATTTGAGCAACTTTAAAAAAATTTTATTTTAGTGTCTCCCATAGTAAAGCACCAAGAATATGTTTGTTGACTTGATTGGCTCGTAATAAGAGATGTGAAAACAGGTCAAATCTTGAGCTACTGTTGTTCTACTAGGGTAGCTTTACTTTCATTGTTTTTATATTTTGGGTTTTCATATAAGGTCTCATTTGGAAAAGTGTTTGTACACTAAAAGTCTAAAAAAAAAGACAAATGGTTGATTCTAAAGATGATATTGTGATCTAGTGGCGATCTGTATTTGTAACAGTGACCCATGGATGGTCTCTCATAACAAAAATGCTCACATCACCATATTGTTAGCACTCTTAAAAGATGCTGTTGTGTTTGTTTTTTTGGTTTTTCCCCAACTGTTTACTGTGAGAATTTCAAACATATAGAAAAGTTGAAAGAATAATGTCTTCTACCCTAGATTCAGTGTGTTAATATTTTAGTATATTTACATTATCTATACGTAGTACGTGTACGTATACCCTTTGAAAATAAGTGGTAGATTTTATGACATTTTACTTCTAAATACTTCAGCATCCAAGACTGGTGCTATTTAAAAAATTTGTAAATCAGTTATTGCTTAAGTGATACCTTGACAAATACCACTTGACACGTGCACTTTCACTTCCTTTTCACTTAGCTAAGTTTATATTCCATACTAACAAATGGGTTCTTTGGTTCTAGTAATTTCTGCCATGTACCAAAATCAATTTGAGGGTCACTACCTACACTGTAGTATATTTCCTGAAGAGCTGAAATAGCAGTTTTGTTCCAGAGCCCACCTTCTGTTTATGGCAAAAACTTAAAGGACTTAATGAGACACATTTCTAAACAGGGTTGAGCATCATTCTTACAACATTTCAATGAGGTTAGACAAATCTTTTGTCTTTTTGTATGCTTATAATTGATGAAAAGCTAGTGAGCTTTCTGTATGTATAGTAGCAACTATATGAGTAGTTTATGATAAGGATAACTGAATAAAAAGGATTAAACTCTCAGACTCATTAAGCCGTCAAGTGTCAAGAACAATGCTCTTAAATTAGAATTAATAGTAAGAGGAAGCAAAATATGTGTTAGCTTCTGTAACAGGTACAGTAGAAACAGGAGAGGCAGGCTCTGTACATGTATTGTTTCATTGTTTTTCATCCTGGTATAGTGTCTGCCTTAGAAATGAAAGCTTTCCCTGTAATCTGTCTTAGCATCCCTGTAGAAAATCTCAGTATTGGGTTTCTTACCCTTTCCCCTTATAATGTACCAATGCATTTACAAGAAATATTCAAACATAATTATTGGGCCGCTATTGGATAGTAATTATGGAACCATTATGGTTTATATTTTAAAATAAATTTTATGTCTATCCCCTTCAGTTAAGAATTTTATTTCACTTTACGGGTATAGTGTTTAGGTCATGCATTTCATATATTTTAGATACTATAGATATAATATACAGGTATAGGTATATAGATAATATATCCATAAGACTGTGCTTATTTTAAAAGAAATTATTATTTAGTACAGAAGACTTAGGTAAGCTTTTATTTAACAAATTTGAATGTTTAGTTTTATGTGTTAAACAAACCTTTAAAATTATTTAGCAACCTGAGAAGTTGGTTATTCATCCCCTCTGGATGACAGCAGCTGTTTTAGAGTAAAATACATGCCAGCAAAATTCTCCTTTGTTATCCTGAAACAATCTTTATAAGTTTTTGTGCCTAGTTGTCCAAGTATTAAAGCAAATATGATCAGAGATAGTTATAGCTAACCTAATAACTATAATAAATTGGGATCTTAACCCCCTGTTGGATTCAATCAAAAATTAGCTCTTATGAGGAGGGAATATATGTAGAATTCTTCTCATCTTAAGGCATTGCTTATGGAGAGAATTTAAGGGCAATGAGATCTTTGTTCGGATTTGAGAATTCGCTCTGTCTTTTCGTCCTTGTCAAAGTGAATTCTGCTTTTTTTCTTAAAGAGATTGTCTATTGCTGCCATATATCTGCACTGCCTGGGTGTGCTTATATTCCATTTCTTGGAGAATTTGCTGATCAAGACATGCTTTTTGGAAGGGGTAAGAAGATCAGTTAAAAAAAAAAACTATAGATTTTTGTTACACTTAATTTAATATCTACCTCTTTAGGCAGAGCACAGAGTAGGACACCCTGGCAGTAAGATAAAAGTCTCTATGAAGAAAATAAACAGAACAAAATTAACATTCTCTTTAGGATTAACACTTATATTTATACAATAAAAATTTTAAGATTTTTCAATAGGAAAAGAAGTATTTTTCTCTTATCACTGCAAAGAAACACCAGTATCACTTTTATCCCAAAACTAATTATATTTAAATAATCTGCCAGCCCATATTGAAAGTAACTGCTCCAATAGACTGGAATTATGAAGTAATGAATTTATTTTAATTAATGTGCTTTCTGATCTCGAGGGATGTCCCTAAAATATTGGTAGTCAAAGCTCTAACTTGGGGTGTGGTACTACTTTGCTATCTCTAAGTTCAATATCATAAGACTTAATATTTACAAGGTGCTTTGCATTGTATGAAACAAAATTATTACCATAACAGGATTAATATGGCTGGTAATCCTGCATTCTAATTTGCCTAGTGGGTAAGCAAAATGGTAGCATGTTTCTTCTGGAGTTCTAGTATCTTTCTACTAGGAAAACTAGTCAATTAACCCACATTAAGCGAAACTTAGTTATATCATCAAATTAGGCCAAATAGATTGTTTTTGGTTTTCCTTTTGAGGTTGGAATGAATGTTCCATCCCTGAATTTTCATCCATGTGTAGATCATCATGTCCATTGAATTATGAAGTTGTGATGCATTTCCCTTTTGACAGTGAGAGCATAAGATCCTAGCACAGTTTTAAAGAAGAAAATAATAAGCATAGCTAAAAATTTCTATGAAAAGAAGAACATGCTAGGTTATCTCAATATTAGCCAGATTCACCTTTCCATGTTCTTTATCATAGTTGCAAAGCTATTTGAAAAGGAAAAGAAAGCTTTAATAGCAAGCTTTAAAAGGCAATTAGTAAGTTTCAAGAAAAATAAATGGTTCACTTTTATAGTATGTATTTTAAAACAAAGAGTATCTTTATAACAGTTTTTAAAATAATGTTTGCCATAGAGTCGATAGGAAGCACCTCACTTTCTTCATAGACTGCTTTGTGCTAGTCTTATGAAAATTTTATGTAGTTAATGGTTTTATAAGCCCAATCAGAATTTAAGCAATTCCTCACATTTCAAATAAGTGTATAAATTAAATCAGAGGAAGATGTCTTTTCTATTATTTGATAGCTGTTCTGTTTCACAGGTATTCCTGCAACGCATGGTAAACCCACTAGTTATTCCATAAGGGTGGATAATACAGTTCCACTGGTAACTCAGGCTCCAGCTGTGCAGCCACTACAGATCCGACCAGGAGTTCTTTCTCAGGTTGGTAATAATTCCCTTTTGCATATGTGCTGTCTATATATCAGCCTGTGCTGATGGGAAATAATGAAAATGACCCAGATAGGGATTCAGTCCTTTTCGTAGGTTATTGACTTTAATTTTTATGATTGTTAGTTACTACTTTAATGTATTTTTGAATTTAAGATATAGTAAAGTTGAGTTACTTGTAACTTAGTTTTTGTTTTGTTTTGCTTTGCTTTGATGCAATAGACATGGTCTGGTAGAACCCAGCAGATGCTGGTACCTGCCTGGCAACAGGTAACACCCATGGCTCCTGCTACTACTGCACTAACTTCTGAAGGTGTGGCTGGTTCACAGAGGCTTGGAGACTGGGGGTAAGTTAAAAATAAAAGTACTTCTTTGTGAATGGTTTACAAAATAGATCTTGATAAAGAAGGGATTCAATTTTTCTGAACTTTCCCCCTAGGAAAATGATTTCACGCAGCAATCATTATAATTCAGTGATGCCTCAACCTCTTCTAACCAATCAGATAACTTTATCGGCCCCTCAGCCAATTAGTGTGGGCATTGCACATGTTGTCTGGCCTCAGCCTGCCACTACTAAGAAAAATAAACTGTGCCAGAACAGGTTGGTATTGGTACTTTAACCTTCCTCTGCATTTTGAGAATTAATCTTTAAAATGAATTTTGCATGAACACTAAAGGGTCACTCTGTTGTATTCAAAATGACCTCTTTGATAGCTTTGTTACAAACACTAAGCCAGCTCCCTTCTCAATTTCTCAGAGGTATTTTGGTAAAACTAATGGAATGGGAGCCAGGAAGAGAGGAAATAAATGCTTTCAGTTGGTAAGATTGTCTTTATTGCCCTTTTAATTTATTATCTACCTATAATGTAGCAATTATAGACATTCAGATATCACATTTACCAAAAATGACCATTTAAATGTATGTAAATGCAATCTACACTATTTCTAGAGCTATTTTATATGTCACAAAAACTCATACTCTATATGTTAGTGTTGTATACATGAATAAGTGAAGATTTGCATTATTCATAATGATATATCTTAGAAAAATGTCATGTACATATTTTGATTACAGCAATTATAAATTATTCCTTTGGTTGCAGGAGTAATTCATTGCAGAATACCAATATCCCACATTCAGCACTTATTTCTCCAAAGATAATAAATGGGAAAGATGTCGGAGAAGTAAGTTGTATAGAAACACAGGACAATCGTAACTCAGGAGGAGAGGCAAGAAATTGCTGTGAAACATCTATCAGACAGGACTCTGATTCATCAGTTTCAGACAAACAGCGGCAAACCATTATCATTGCTGACTCCCCAAGTCCTGCAGTGAGTGTGATCACTATTAGCAGTGACACTGATGAGGAGGAGACTTCACAGAGACATTCACTGAGAGAGTAAGTGCCAAATGCTGCATCTGTAAAGGATAATGATGGCGCCCTCTAGTGTGCTAAAAATAACTTTCTATGACTTATTCTTTTTCTGTCCGTGTCCTTTGGAATAAAACCAAGTTAGAGAATCAGGTTCTAGACAGAGGGAACTTTCTAAATAATATTTAACATGGTTATTATAGCATTATTCCCATGTTGATAAGCTTTACTTTTTGTTCATGTAGGTCATTCTCAACTGTTTCATATCCTTAGTTCAAGAGTGCAAACTTTGGCTACTTGGAGAGTATGTTCTCATTTTTGACCCATGTTTTTCCCTTTTCTCTTCCACCAGATGTAAAGGTAGTCTAGATTGTGAAGCTTGCCAGAGCACTTTGAACATTGATCGGATGTGTTCATTAAGTAGTCCTGATAGTACTCTGAGCACCAGTTCTTCAGGGCAGTCCAGCCCATCCCCTTGCAAGAGACCGAATAGGTAAAAGAATTTCAATAGTAATATATAATACATATTAAGTCTACTAAAAAGCCCATGATTTCTTTTTGTGTTGTTTAAATTAATAAGTGCCTGCAATTTAACATAGTGACTTCTCTCTTGAATGTAATTTTTTTAAACTATATCACTTTTTATAATCTCAAGTTTTTAGTAGTCATTTTCTTTATTGTTATAGAAAAACTTGAAATGAAAAATCGAGATTCTAATAAGTGATTTTAAAGAATCATCTATTTTTAAAAGGCTTTTGAATGAAAACCACATTCTCAATTTCAGCTCCACAGACTACTATTGTAACTTCAATTTGGAATAAAAACATACATTTTAGCAAAATAAAAAAGAAATGTTTTGCATAATGAAGTAATGACTGGCCCACTGTCTATAGTGTATCCACTATGATTTTTTTCTCCCTTTGGTGACTGATTTGCTTGGTTTCATCTATATTTCTTTGCCTAGCCTTCCTTTTGGCTAGGGACATGTACTGCCACTAAAATAGTAAGCTTTTGCTTACCAGCATAATGTATTAATTAACACATTAAGAGATCAGCCATTGGCCAGGTACAGTGGCTGGTGCCTGTAATCCCAGCACTTCAGGAGGCTGAGGTGGGAGGATCCCTTGAGACCAAGAGTTCGGAGATCAGCCTGGACAAAATTGGAGACCTGTCTCTACAAAACAATTTTAAAAATTAGCCAGGCATGGTGGCATGCACCTGTAGTCCCAGCTACTCAGGAGGCCAAAGTGGGAGGATCACTTGAGCCCAGGAGTTTGAGGCTACAGTGAGCTACGATTATTCCAGGGCATTCCAGCCTGAGTGACAGAGCAAGACCTCCCGTCTCTAACAAAAAAAAAAGAGAGAGAGAGAAACTACAAAAATTTCCATGAAATACCTTTGATTTCAGCTTGTAGAAATTCTTTTTTAGTGGCAACAAAATTTGAAAAAATTTTCTTAATTTTATACATTTTTCTTCTCTTTCTTTAGGTAATATGGTACTAAATACTTACAGCCAAAGCCCTGTGGAAGATATAAAGAAGTTTTAATATATCCTCTTCTTATAAGTTGCTTATAATGTATCTTAGAAGTTGATGTATACATACATAAACATAAATATATACTCATATAAAATATATATAGAGATAAAAATAACTAAGATATATAAACATAAATAAAAAATACATATAAAAAGAGATGCTTCAAATTGTTAAGTATAAAGTGAGTGATTAAAAGAGACAATAAATGCTGTAGAAATCCCAAGGAGAGGGAGATTGACAGGTCCTAAGAGTGTCAGGAAGAGAAGAGAAATACAGGACTCTGGCTAGGCCTTCAGAGAAGTGGAGAAAGACCTTTCATATAACTGGTTGGTTAAAAGGACCCAAATTACATGAAAGGCACATATCATAACATTAGAATTTAATCTGAAATACCCAGGTCTTATGCTTATGCGTTTGTTCTGTTCTTCTTTACTTTTCCTGTTTTTTTTTTTTTTGTTAAGACAGAGTCTCACTCTGTTGCCCAAGCTGGGTACAGTGGCGCAGTCGCAGCTTACCACAGCCTCGAACTCCTGGGCTCAAGTAATCCTCCTGCCTAAGCCTCCTAAAGTGTTGGGATTATAGGCATGAGCCACCACACTGGCCCTGTTTGTACATTTCATTTAAATTATCCAGAACAGTGTTTCTTTTGTCATTTCTTGATGAAATTATCTTGGATTTATAAAGAGGAATTTTATCAACTGCTAGTAAAGATCAAGTGGAAGGGAAAGGAGAAAAACAATTAAATGCCGAAAGGACATTCCTGAAATGGAACAGAGTTAGGCTTAGCAGTCAGAATAGAGAATTAATTTGAAGGTCTAGAAATGTTATGAAAAAAATGCTATTGGACAAGGAAAAAGGTATAATTGTATATAAAATAACTGAGTAAGATTCTCACCAGTTTGCTGGAGCCCTGCGTATTACTTAATATTCATAAATGCTTTCTTATAGTATATCAGACGAAGAGCAAGAAAGTGGTTGTGATACTGTGGATGGCTCTCCAACGTCAGACTCTTCTGGGCATGACAGTCCATTTGCAGAGAGCACTTTTGTGGAAGACGCCCATGAAAACACAGAACTGGTAACTTCTGCTGACACAGAAACCAAGCCAGCTGTTTGTACTGTTGTGGTGCCACCAGTGGGACTAGAAAATGGCTTAAATGCTGACGAGCATATGACAAACACAGGTAAAGTGAGTCCTCCTATTTCCCTGATTGTCCTTTCAAAGGTTGTAATTTAGGAACATTAGAGAACAGGATCACCAAAAGTCATCTCTGAATTTCCAACTTGACCCTGCCTATCTATGATACAGAAGAAATCCCTTCTAATATCATCCAATGCTTGGAAACTATGGGCTCTCTTTTCTTATTTAAGGTTCTCAAATCACTATTTTATAAAATATCTAAAGACTTTTCTAATTTTTATTAGAGAAGGAAAAAGCATCAACTCTCTAATATTTTGTTCATTGCCAGATTCTATATGCCAGCCGTTAATAAAAGGAAGATCTGCCCCTGGAAGATTAAACCAGCCTTCTGCAGTGTGTAATCGTCAGCAGAAATCGACATCAGCATTCCAGCAGCAGCATTTGAACTTCAGCCAGGTATGTTTATTTGGGAATTCGTAAGAGTCTTTGGGACTCAAAGTTAGCAGTTGTTTTTCATTTAGGGGAAAAAAGATTCTGAAACTGTATATAGTCTTAATAAAATTTTCCCTCCTCATTATCCCAACTGACTAAAGAGTAACTGGCCTAATGATAGGATAATTGAGCAAATGATCCATAGAACTTGTATTCTTCTTCAGAAAGATTAAGTTCTTAGATTCTCTTAGGTAGTATTTTAGTGTGTCTGTTGTCTCAGACCCTTTAAATCAGAGCATACACTAATGGATTAATGGCTACCTTTCTGGTGTGTTAGCGGTAGTGATCACCTAACCTTATTGAATACTTTCCATCCATTCAGCACTGTACTTGGCAGTTGTGCTTCACTTGGGGAAGGAGCAGATCCACAGGTATTGGAGTCAGATCTGGATTCCAGTTATGGTTTTGCCATATACTGTGTACATACCTTGGCTAGGTCTCTTCAACAAATCTGATCTGGATCTTCATTACTGGGAATAATAGTCATGTCAGGGGGTTGTTTTGGAAGTATATAACATTACGTATGTGAGGTGTCAGCTTTACATATAACGCGTGCTCCACACATGGCAGCTGCAAGGAGTGATGGGGTAGTAACAGGCAGTGTTAGCAGCGATGATGGCAGTGCCTACATTATAATAATTATGTGGGAATAAATATTATAATGTCAGTACTGGTATTTATAAAACCAGTATTTTTCTCTCTTCTACTTATTCTTAGTACAAGCTAGTTCTGAGAGATCCACTGTGAGTTATCAGTCACAGAGAATATATTGTAATTTCTCTTTCTTCCTTTCCTTTTATCTTACAAAATGTGTCATTCAGTCATTTTTTTTCTTTGTGGATAGGTTCAGCACTTTGGATCTGGGCATCAGGAGTGGAATGGAAACTTCGGACATCGAAGGCAGCAAGCTTACATCCCTACTAGTGTTACCAGTAATCCATTCTCTCTTTCTCATGGAAGCCCCAATCACACCGCAGTGCATGCCCATCTGGCTGGAAATACACACCTCGGAGGACAGCCTACTCTACTTCCATACCCATCATCAGCTGCCCTGAGTAGTGCTGCACCAGTGGCCCACCTCTTAGCCTCTCCATGTACCTCAAGACCTGTGTTACAGCATCCAACCTATAATATCTCCCATCCCAGTGGCATAGTTCACCAAGTCCCAGTGGGCATAAATCCCCGTCTGTTACCATCCCCAACCATTCATCAGACTCAGTACAAACCAATCTTCCCACCACATTCTTACATTGCAGCATCACCTGCATATACTGGATTTCCATTGAGTCCAACAAAACTCAGCCAGTATCCATATATGTGAAAACTTAAAAACAGTATATTGAGGAAGCTCAATGATACAAACATTTGATTAAAAATAAAACATGGTATTTAATAAATATTAGCCATGGCACAAGAAAATTATTTTTGAATCATGTAGACTTGGGTGCAATTTAAACAACTTTGAGCTTTAAAAAAAAAACTCACTTTTGATGTGTTTTGCACATTTGGTATAACTTGTCTTTGGTCATGTTATCTTCTTATGTAGTAACTCTAGACAGGTGACTTATGGGAGCAGAAGTCCAGTTTTGCTCCTGCTATTTTTTATAAATTGCCTTCTAACTCTAGTGCAAGACACGTCCACATTTGGGAAGCCATTCTGTGTATAGACTTAGAGCAACAGATGCACATATGTCAAAATTACAGCATACAAGTGAATTGTTATTATCTGTGTCTTAGTGTGTAAATGTCGGGTCACTTACCTAAAAATTGAGCTATTGTTCTTTACATTTTGCATGTGTCTTTTGCATGGGCAAATTGTTGCCTAGACTTTGCTCTTAAATGTTGTTCTAATAATCTCAGCTGCATTGTAAACCGTTTCCACACATAGTGCCTTAAATATTTGAGGTTGTTAATGTTATTACCTATATATAAATGTTGAGGACTGCAGCACTTAAAATTCAGACTTACTCTTTAGTTTTCTTTTGATAGAGTAATGTTCATTTTTGGTTTTGTGTGGTATGATTTTGGGTAGTAGCTGTTTTTTCCTTATTAAGAGGGCAGCATGTTTGCTATAGCTGAATTCTGCTGTCTGATTTTTCAGAATGATCTAGCTTCAAGAAAAGCAAGCAGTTAGTAGTGCTTAAGAAAAATTGATTCAGTATCTAATGGATAGTTGATAACTGTCACAGCACAGCATTTTATATACTATTAAGTGAAACTGCAATACAATCTTAAGTTTATTTTGAGAGTGTTTGCTGTATAATTGGACTTAAAATGTTTAGAGGTGCAGTAGGCATGACTTTGGGTAGATAATGAAAGAAAATGCAAAATGCTCACTGATTCATGATGTGGTTTTATCTTAGCTTGGGCAGACCATGCAGTATTTAATAAATAGTAGCAGAATATTTACTATTGAAGCTTGAAAAGATGTGAGTTCTTTGTGTGCAATTTTTCATTTATGCATGTGAGGGGTTTTTTTTTTCCTTTTAAGTATTTTTACATTGCAGTACTTGTTTTGCTTGTTGGTGATGTTTGCTTATTTAATACATTCCGTCAGGGACAGAAATTACATGCTTGTTTTTCCTAGGAAGTGTGTCTTGGGTTTTTCCTTTCCTTTTTTGGGGAGGTGGGGTGGGGTAGGGTGGTGATGGCAGTAGTTATGTTTAAATGAAGTTGCTTTTACAGCACCAAAGACTTAATCATCCATTTCCTATACTTTTTGCATAGACCTCAAGTATATTGTAGTGTAGAGG
Source organism: Avahi laniger (assembly GCA_963575035.1). Taxonomy (NCBI): domain Eukaryota; kingdom Metazoa; phylum Chordata; class Mammalia; order Primates; family Indriidae; genus Avahi; species Avahi laniger. The sequence continues at coordinate 37,632 of CAUYSK010105236.1, forward strand.
TGGAATTTAAGGAAAGGTATTAAACTGAGGCTGTGTTTAGCTTACAGGCAAGTAATAAATTGTATCATTTATCTTGAATGTATCATAGATAAGCTGCTATATAATGATTGCCACTTCAGATAGCTGTGAAATTAGGTGATTAACTAGTTGTTATTTAGCCTTCTAATTTCTGTATAAGTCTAATTATATGAAATAGAAGTTGGGGTTTTGATTTTTTACTTTGCTTTTTTGTTTGGAGTGTCATTGTAACTACTGTATTGTAAATGATGGAAAATAATTGCATATGTTATTTTGGGGTGTGTTATTTGCATCAGTATTTTATCTCTATTAATGTTTGTGCTCATCACTGCATATGAAAGATCTTGGATGTATCAATGTAACTTAATTTTTTATTTTCATACTGGCATTGTAGACACTTGAGAAAGCTGTATCTTGCAGGCTTGACTTAACTTTTTTTCCTTAAAAATCTGGAATATAATCTTACAGCATTTACTGGAATAAACAGTACAAAGCATTTGAGTGTAAAACTCTCCAGATGTTTTGGATTTACAGCATTTCTTTGATGAATGAATTGTATACCACTAGTACAGCTCTAGTACAGCGTTGACAATAAGCTAATAATGGATAAGCTTTTCTTTACTCCATTAACACAAGCAGTGTTTTATTTAATAATCATCAATGAAATAAATGTGCCTGAAATTGATTTTAAAAATTACAGTATTAGATCATAAAATAAAAACCAGCAGTACATTTTTAGTCACACTGAAAATGAAGGACTTAATTTTCCCCACAAGTTTCAGTGTTTTTAGTACTCAATTCTATGCATTTTATATAAATAGAAATATATATATAATAACGCATAAAAAAGGAGTAGCCTAAGATTAATTTAAAAGATTATTTACAGATGACAAATTTATGGAGTCACTATTTAAGTAAATTTGCTGCCCTCCACAGCCTTCTAACTTTGTTTATACAGCCCAGCAGATTACTGGTATCTGCTCACTTCTTGGAAAAGAATCAATGCTGGCAACGGATGTTTCAGAAATACCAAGTGCAAAGGATTGATTGTATCACAACAGGTACAAAACTGGCGCAGTTTTTTTGTTCAGGGCTGTGTTTACTGCCCTGAAGTGTCATATTTTCTGTCTTTAAGTTCCAAGACTTAAAGTAGTCTTGTTAAATTGACAGTAAATGGTAAACTTTAACATTTTCATAATATAATAGTAATATTTGATAAAGGCTTATTCCAGTTAAGTACACTGCTCTTAATTAATTGCAATCATGGGCTTTTTAATGCGTTTAAAAGTAAAAAAAATTTCAAAATTTTGCTAAATTCTACATTCAGCATATTGATGAAAGAATCTGGATTTATGTCCTTTTAAAAGTATTTTTATCAGTTTTCTTTGATTTTAAAGCTTTCTTAAATAAAACACTGCATGATTTCCAAGTTGCATATTTGCATACTATTTTAATTTACAAATTATTTTTTATCAAATATTCTGATATTTAGTTGGTTTTTTTCTTTCAGGGTGTTTAATTAAATATGTTACTGTATTAGCAAAATGTTTTCATTTTTTAAATCTCTACTGCTAATTTTAAACTTGGTTTGTGTTAACTAAAAGTTAAATCATACACTGCAAGGTGTAGGAAGATTTGTTTTAATGAACCCAATGACAATAGATTTGATTACTAAGTTTGAATTGTTAACTTTAGACTTGTGGCTTTCTTTCTTTGGTTTGTTTGTTTTTGCTTTTACTTCTATGCTACACTAGTTTGCCATGTAGCAATTGCACTGTGCAATATTACAATAAGGACTGGGAAAACTTTTATGGATGTAATGTCTATTACGGTTTGCGATAGTATTTCTCTCTAGTTCTCAGTGATTTAAATGTGACCAAGCCTTCTGTACTTAGTCACAAAAAGCGGGTTTTCCAGGTGACTATTTTGGTGAGTGTCAAAATAAGAATTTATGGTGTATTACTGTCAATTCACTTTGAATTAAAATATATATATTGCCGCAAACAACTTGTTGACTTTTTTTCCACCTCAGTACTGCCTTATAGGGTAGGGAAGGGAGAGGCTAATAATATTGAATACCTAACTTATGTCGTCTTATTTAACTCTTAACGCTACCTTGTGATATAAGTATTGTCTTTGTTATAGGAATGAGAGCGTGGGAGCAAATATTTAGGGAACTTGCCCAAAGCCACACTGCTAATGAATTTGAATCTGAGGTATGAACCAGGCTGTCTAACCATGACTAATCGATTTTCTACCAGTTCTTTTTTAACTGAAGTCTGAGGCGGTACCTGCAACCACAAGATAATCATGGCTCATTTTCTTTTATTAAGTTTTCTCAAATATTTCCAAGTTTACATGGAATGTAAATGGATTTCAGTTTACATGGATGAAGAATAGGGCATTCACATGGACTTTTAAGATATAAAACATGAGACTTCAAAAACTGTGATTGTAGTAGGCCAATTTAAGTTATGTTTTCAAATACCACCACCTCATACTTCAGGGATCTAACTTTAGAGAGACCATCAATAGGAAAGTATTTAGGGGAACACTCCAATCTCCCTCTCTCTCTTTCTCCTTCTCTCTCTGTAAACTTTTAGTTGAAATATAACATAGATGCACTCTTTGGTGTCTGGCTTTTTTTTGTTAAACATTTTATTTTTAAGATACATCAATGTGTATAGTTTATACTCACTATAGTATTCCTTGGTGTGTATATATGACAGTTTATTGATGGGCATTTGAATAATTAACACTTTCTGGCTATTATGAATAGTGCTGCCATGAATTTTTTGTCCATATCTTTTGGTGAACAAAGGAATGCGTTTCCTTTGGGTATATATGTAAGTGTGGAATTACTAGGTCATAGGGTATACATATGTTTTACTTTATTGGATACTGCCAAATAGTATTCTAAAGTAGTTAAATTAATTTACAGGTACCAGCACTGTATGAGAGTTCTATTACCTTATAGCCTCACTAACACATTCCGTTTTTTGTTTCTTTTGTTTGAGTCATTCTAGTGGGGCTGAGTTCAAAATATGAACATATTTATTTAGGCCAAAGCACTGATTCTACATACAGATGAAATCCAGATTTTACCATTTACTTGAAAGTAAATTTGCCTCTTGAAAAATACAAAGAAGTATTTAGCTATTTAAATCAATCTAGGAATATAAAATATTTTTTTCTAAAGGAAGGTAATAGGATGAAAAAAGGCTTTGAGCAACACGTTTAAACCATTGACTACTAAGTACCCAGCACAGTGCCTGGCCCATAGTGGGTATGGGTCATACAAAAATACTTTTGAAGCATCTACTATGTTCCAAGCACTACCCGTAGACAAAACGGAGATCCTTTTGCTGTTACAGATCTTAACCTTCTTGTGGGGGAGAAAAACTAAACAAATTCAGGTAGGGTGAGTGAAGAGAACAGTATGGTGATAAGGTGACTGGAGGGGCATGTTGGGGAATGCCTCTGAGAAGGTGACACTTGAGCTGTGACAAGGAGAATGCTAGTCAGCCATGCAGGGGGAGAATATCTATGGCAGAGTGAGCAGCAAGTACAAAGGCCTTACGTCAGGAATTAGCTTTTAATATGAGCAAAACAGGAAGGTGGCCGCTCTAGCCAGAGCAGTGTGTGAGTGGGTGGCAGGAGATGGAAAATGCAACTGTCGGGTGGGCAGGCAAGCCTTCTGCCAAGACAAGAGGGTAGATCTAATTCCGTATATTGTAGGAAGCCATGGGGGGATTTTAAGCAGGCAAACAATATGACAATTTGTATGTCGTATTGAGAACAGAGTGCAGGGCCGGACTAAGGAGGAGATTGTTGAAGTAGTACAGGTGAGGGATGGATAAATACCAGTATTTTGTGAAAAGGTTTGCATTACCAATATTTTTTCTCACTCTATCGCTTAATCCTTTCTTAACAGGGTATCAGGGAAGAGCAAAAGTTTTATAATTTGTTAAAGTACAACTTACCAATGTTTTCTTTTATGGTTTGTGCTTTTTGTGTCCTAAGACATTCTTGCCTGTTGCAAAGGCAGTAAGACAAAGTTGCAAAGATTTTGTCCTATGTTTTCTTCTAGAAGTTTTATAGTTTTAACTTTTAGTAGGCCTGTGGCCCATTTGAATTTAATTTTTGTCAACCTTTTATTTTAGTGGCATTATTTTATCTGATTGAGAACTTACACCTAATTAGAAGTATGGTTATTTGAAGTAGGAAAATAAGATGTTAATGTTTCATATTCCATCATAAACATTATACATGATTATAGTATACTTGGGAAATTCAGAGGAACAGATTTTTTAAAACTCATAAAAGTGTAAGTTTTCAGATAAAATAATGTATATATATAAACTAGATACTGATATTTTCTACTTCAATTTATAACATAAGCATTTTGCATGTTTTACAAACTTCAGAAACATTTGAATACCAAAATGCAAAATTTTATAGTGATCAGCTTTATTCTAATCATTGTTTCCTCAGTGACAATGGAGAATCTAAATAACTCACTTTTTCTTTTGTAGAATCTCTATATTTTTAACTTAATTTTTTATTAAGAAACACAAGAAAAAGTATAGTGTAATGAATACAGATATAACCTTCACCTAGATTTGCCAGTTCACATTTGCCTCATTAACTTTACATATTTAAAAATTTTAAATTGTATATATTTAAATATATTTAAAATTTTTAAATTGAGCCATTTGTGGGTAATCATACTTTGCCCCAAAATACTTAAGCATGCATCTGTTAAGAATGACAACATTCTCAACTAACCATGCAATCTTATAACAGCAAAATTAACAATTCTATAATAGTTATCTAATTTTCAGTCCATAGTCAAATTTTCCCATTGTTTCCAGAATGTCTTTGGTAGCTGTTTTCTCCTCACGCCAGGAGCCATTCAGAATTTACACATTGCATTTGGTTATGACATGTCTCTGACTACTTAAAATCCAGAACAGTCCCCTCATATTTTTGTTCTTAATGCCGTTTTTGAAAAGTTCAGGCTAGAATATTGTGCATTCTGGATTTGTCTGATTGTTTCTTTATGCTAATTGGCTCATCTCTGTATTTTCTGTAAAGTAAAGCTGGACCTAATGCCTTGTTTAGATTCAGTGTTTGCTCATGTGTGAGGATAATTATAGTTGTGTCCTCATTGCAGCACGTAAGCAGGCACGTAACAGCACGTCGTCCACTGTCAGTGATGACACTTGGTTGAAGAGGTGACTAGCAAATCTTGACGTTGTCACCTCTGAGGTGCTAATTTGACAGTATCAACAACATTTTACTTGGTGTGTGTTTGTTTTTGTTTTTTTCTTTTTGAGACAAGATCTTGCTCTGATGCCCAGGCTGGAGTGTAGTGGCCCATTCATAGCTGACTTTAACCCCGAATTCCTGTGCTCAAGCTATTCCCCTGCCTGAGTCTCCAAAAGTCCTGGGAATAAAGGCATGGGCCACCACACCCAGATGGACTACTTGCTGTTTTTATCATCCATTAATGATTGCTGTCTGAATCAGTTATTACACTGGGAGGTTGCAAAATATGATTTTCAATTTTATCATTCTTTCTGCATTCATGACCTGGCAGCATTCTATAAAAACAAGCTTTCTGCCTTTCTCCCTGTGTGTGTGTGTGCATTCTTGGGCATGTGTGTGTATTCTCTCTCTGTCATCTTTATGGATTTGTGGATTTTGCTTTATTCAATAAGTTAAAATTACCAACTATCTCCAAGACTCCTGAATCCTTTTGACATCACCACGTTAGTCTCTGGATGTTTTCCTGCTTTCTGGCCCAAAAAGGTGTCTTAGGCTCACTTTGTACCTTTCCTGTCTCAGATCGGGAATCAGCCATTCTCCAAAGAGCCCAGGTTTCAAAGGACTCAGTTTGAGTAATTTTTATGAGTCAGATACAAAAGTAATTCTGTGTTCTTGTATTACTTTCCAATTATGGTGTCATAAGTGTTGGTGACCACAATTAGTTTCTACTCTTCTCTTAGTTTTTCCCATATCCCGGTTACTCAAGCTCACACCTGATTCCTGTGTCTGCAGAGGTGTCACTTGCCCAGCGACCACTGCACACTGCCGTGAATATCACTGACTTCTAACTCCCTCTTAGCCTAGCACGTTGATTGCAGATGGTAATTGCAAAGGCAGGAGGGATGAACAGGGAGAAGGATGAGTGACTATTTTAGAGGACGTGCTTGGAGGAAATAATCTAATGAATGCAACATTCATTGCTGCTTCCCCAACATTCAGCGCTTGTGCCCAGTGAACGTTGAGTAAACATGGGCTCCATGGTTTGAGGGCATTATTTAGCAAATCTTAGTAATATTTGTACTCGCAATGATGACGAACCAGGTGCTGAGGTGAGAGCAGGAACTGTACCCCAGCATAGTTCCCTTTTCCCTCCTTTCACCACCTTCATCATTATTCTTATATTTATTAATTACCCCTCTGCTCTCCCCATTAACTATAAACTCTGAATTGAAAGACCATTTTTATCTTGTAGACTCTCTGAATCTTTGACACTTGCTATGTGCCTGGCCATAGAAGGCACTAAAACATTTGTTAAATGAAATCAATAAATATCTGTCGAATGGAATTTAGGAGGCCCAAATTTTATCGTGTGCTTTGCTACTAATTAGGTAGTATGATTTTGAACAAGTTTGGATTTCGTTTCACTCTTTGGTAAAGTGAGAAAGCTTGGGGTTGCACATCAAAAGCAGCAAGGGCTGGGCAGGCGACACAAGCAGATGAGGCAGAAGGAGTGGGCACCGTGGCCAGTGCAGAGTAGAAAGGCCCCATCCAAGGGAGTCGGGAAACGCAGGTGGGATGGCTGGCCAACGTGTAGCAACGTCTAGTTTTGAGAAAACAGAAATAGGGATGTCAGTGAGATGTTGGCAAATAATTCAAAAGTGTTTTAAAAATATTTATTTAAAAGATGGTGTACACTGAACACAAGTTGTTTGGAGTCCAGAGATGGTCTGTGAGTAGCTGGTTTGCTGGAGTAGTTACCCTGAGTTTCCATCCACTTTTGACATTCGGTAATTCCGTTCCGTCCCACACAGTACTGCTGTGTCGTATTATGGCCAGCAGGGGGAGGAAGTTCCCCAATACTGCGGTCCCCACGTCCCCAGCGCTCGCTGATACCGGCCCGTGGCCTGCTAGGGACCCGCCGCGTCCGTGGAAAAATTGGCTTCCATGAAACCCGTCCCTGGCGCCGAAAAGGTTGCGGACTGCTGCATAATCTTTCTTTCAAGTTTGGTCCTATAATAACTCTAAACAAAATAACAAATAAAGCTGAAATAGGGGCAGTATAGGCTATATTCCATGTACACCGATTCCACAGTGTGAGGAGTTTCTAATTTTCGTACATAGATTTTTTTTTTTTTTGGAGACAGAGTCTCACTGTGTTGCCCGGGCTAGAGTGCCTTGGCGTCAGCTTAGCTCACAGCAACCTCAAACTCCTGGGCTCAAGCGATCCTCCTGCCTCAGCCTCCCGAGTAGCTGGGACTACAGGCATGCGCCACCATGCCCGGCTAATTTTTTCTACATATGTATTTTTTTTTTTTTAGTTGTCCATATAATTTCTTTGTATTTTTAGTAGAGACGGAGTCTCGCTCTTGCTCAGGCTGATCTCGACCTCGTGACCTCAAGCAATCCACCCGCCTCGGCCTCCCAGAGTGCTAGGATTACAGGCGTGAGCCACTGCGCCCGGCCAGGAAGAAGTAAGTTAATGGAAAAATTACAGAATAGTGCTTGGCCCCATTGTTCAT
>CAUYSK010105238.1:0-41590 GCA_963575035.1 Avahi laniger
GTAGGTGCTCACTACATACCTGATAAGTTAACTATAGGTAGTTTTAAGAATAGTTGTAAGAATATTTTAATAAACTAGAATTGGAATTTAATACATTTGAATCACACTGAATGTGTTCATCCATTACAAATTTAAAATTAATTTTTAAGTACCCAAAGCAAGTTTTAAGTACCCAAAGCAAGTTTTCTCATGTATTTTTGGCTTAATAAATAAAAATCATTCCGTCCATACCCGCCACCCCAAACAAAATTTCTTCGTTTTATTCACTCATTTGTTTATTCATTCAATAGCAATTTTTGGGTACCTACTCACAGTCTCTGCAGAGGATACAAAATTGAGTAACACCCCTTAGTCTGGAAGCTTGGAAGGTAAATATTGCTAAAAGAAAAACTTCAGACAAATTAAATTTAACACAGTTTAATTGAGCAAGAGACAATTCAAGAATCAGGCAACCTCTAGAATCAGGACAGGACAGAATCAGGGTGGCCAACTGTCTGTCTGTCTGTCTGATGCACAGACAGTGGAAGTGAGGTACCGAGAGAGCTGGGTTGGTTCCTGCTTGGCATTTGCCTGATTGGAACCTGGCTTGAACAACTGGCTGCCCGCAAGTCACTGCAGTTTAGCTGCTGTGATTGGCTGAGACTCAACTATTTGTTACCAAAGTATACTCCTAAGTTGGGTTTTCGGGTTCTTTACGTCCTAAGTTAGGTTACAGTTCTTTAGGTAGGACTTATATGGAGACTTCTAAGGCCCAAATTTAGTTTGATTTAACACTATGCAATTCCAGTGTGGACCTGCAACTTCTAGAAGAAAAGATTTCTGGTCCTTGATACCTCTGATTTCCATCCTCCATCCCACGTTCCTGAATCCCAGGCTACCGGTCAAAGTTCATCTTGGCTGCCTAATTGAGGAAACCCTACATAACAGTGGCCCACACAAGATAGAACTTCATTTCTCTCTCGGGTACAAAACCAGAGTTGTCCTCCAGGACGAACACAGTGGCTCCTGGTCTTCTAGAATCCAGGCTTCTTCTGCCTTGTTTCACCAACCTCAGGGCATCACTCCCAGAACCTAAGATTTGCATTCTACATGAGAGAAAGAAAAGAAAAGAAAGGAAGAACATTCCCTTACCCTTTTAGGGGGCTTCCTCTTAATCTTACTGGGCAGAATTTAGTCCCATGGCTATACCTAGCTACAAAAGAAGTTGAGAAATTTCTTCCTTTTTTCATCAGGCTTCGGATACAAAAGTAAAAATCTGGAGTGGATAGAACGGTAGATGCCTAGCAGTCTCTGCCACCTACCACATGCTGTGCTTAAGGCATTGTCCTACTCTGAATATACTACATACAGATGCAAAAGTAATAATCCATGCCCTCTGATAATGGAAACAAAAGCCATTAAGCTCAAATGATATTCACATCACCAACATTCTTTCGATCACGATCACATATATTGCAAAGAACTAATCTCAGCTTTTGAATGCTTGCTTGTTACCATAAAATAGGAGTAAAATTGATGTCAGTAGGCATGACTATTATAAACTTTCATGTATATTAAGACAAAACCCTTGCAAAGGCAATAACAAAGCTATAAAGCACTAAAGCTATGGAATTAGAACATCTAAGTTTTTACATATTAAAGAAAACATTAAATTGGTCATATTGACCATGGTATTTTAAATTTCCAATTATCCTGCTAATTGCAAAATCTTAGAATAGGGCATGGAAAATGGGGAAATAAGTTAATGTTACCATGAGAACGCTAATTTTTTAGACCATAACTTTGAAATAACTCCATGTCTTTAGTTTTTATGCATAAAAGGAAGAAAGAGAGCGGAGTGGAAATGCCAGAATGTGTTACACAGTAACAAAGTCCGAAGAGACTTTGATGTTAATACCTGGCAGAGTTAAAAGAGGACCAGTTCAAACCTCACCTGCTGCTAATACTCAATTGGGGATAATTAAACCACCATCAGGTTTCCCAAGCTGAAGAACAGACACGTTTTTTCATGAGAAGAAAAGTGCTTCTCTACGTTCTGCCCAAATAATACCCAAACACACATGAAGAACTTCTCTTTAAATTGTGACTTACTGAAGTTAACTGTTTGTAGCCAATGTTTCACTTGCTTTCGCCCTGGTGACTAATGTGAGATCTAGATCCGACGCAAAGTCCCTGTCCCCGTCCCCAGTGTTTCTGAGCTCCCAGAATACCTCCATCCACTCATGAAAACGCCAAGTGAAATTACATGAGGTGGCTGCAGTGTTGTTTCTTTTCTGTGGCTCCCTGGGGTCCTGGCCTTCTCCTCTGGCACAGACTGCCTGGTCCATGTGTGCCCTGGCTCCCCTTGCCACACGGCCACCTCTGCTGGTCCCTCACAGGCTCCCCAGTCTCGTGCCTCATTGACATAAATGATAGATTCCTGGCTAACACTTGCTACCAAATCAGTAGAGACACTAAATATGCCATACCACAACAGTGGAACCAGCTTATATGGGAGCTGTGACCCTATGGCAGAGACTCATGTCTCCCAGCATCCTTCCTCCCCTTTTTCCATGGTAATAGAATCCCTAATTTTAGCTGTGCACATGGCTGCCCAAAATAAAGACACATTTGCCAGCTTCTCCTACAGTTAAATTTAAGACCATATGTCCAAGTTCTAGCCAATAAGATATAAGCAAAAATGGAAGGGAGGGATTATACCCCTTGTTTCTGCTTCCACCTTTCTCTTGGTGAGAATTTAAATGCAATGACTGGAGCGCCAGCAGCTATCTTGAGCCATGAGATGACCTAGAGAATGGAAATTATGCATTAGGCAGAGGAAAAAATTAGAGTTGACAGAGTTTGGATTCCCTTACACTATAGAGTATAATCTAGTTTAGAACTAACTGCTTCTGAATTTACAGAACGTAAGAGAGAAATAATTTTCTTTCTTGCTGGCTTGAGCAAGAAATGTTACATGTTAGTTACAGCCAAATTCAATCCTAACTACATGCTAAAAGCAGAGCCAGCCGTAGTCAAAATAGTGACTGGATGAATTAGTTTTCCATCTTGTAGGCCTTCTTTTTATGTAATCCTCCCAGAGCCCTTTGCCCTCTAATGTCCTTCAGTACAACTCCCATGTTTGACAATTCTCTGATCTCTTGTCTTCTGTCCAGATTGGCACAGCCTATATCGCCTTCCTCTGGGATCTGGAAGATGACTGGCGAGGTAAGGTGACAAAATCTATACTAAATTGTAACTGGGAAACAATGGGTGTTCTTATTCCAATATAGCATTGTAACAGCGGCTTGGGTAACTAGACCCAAGGAATGACTAACACGGGCACCCTGACAGGCAATTACGGGAGAGATTTTCAAACAGGCAGGCTTATTGACATCTGATATAAGAAATACAGTTCTGCAGACTGTCAGGCAGCCCGAGTTTACATACATAGCATGTCAGATTCAATTAGGATTTCCAGATACTTACCTCAACTTTCTCCTTCTGTTGCTTACCAGTGCAAACCATACCCATGGTGTTCAAAATAAAATACATGGAGTCTGGTAAGAGGAAGCATGGAAGGTGACAGTTTGAAAACTTTCCAAGTTTCTGGAAATGATATATTTTTAAAATTTTCTTATCATAGAAATTAGAAACAATATTTGAAAAAGACCCTCATGCCCAACATAACAAGATGCATTGAGAGTCTTAGGCTTCCCCTGTAATGTCCGTCAGCTAGCTCTTGACCACTCAAAACAAGCACACAATCTCAGTAAAAACGTTATGTTCTCTATGAGAAAACACCGCCTGTAGACACGTCCCCTGACTCCTGGTCCTTCCAAGAAAATTGTGACCCCTGACGCCCTTCTGTTTGGAAATTACGAGGCTACCACTGATTGACACAATATCGTCTTTCTTACTTGTTCATTATCAAAGCCAAATCTACTAATTATTGGTGAACCCGTGTGGTTTGTTGTTATTTCGGTAGCATATGCTGACGGGCTTTTCTCTTGCATCTTACAACTCCTAGCCTGCTAACAGGCAGGGAAGTTTGGATGTAAGGAAGTTCAGGAGACCTCCTGGATCATCAAATACTGCCTGAATAAACATCTGCTTTTTCTTAGCCTCACTGGCCTCCCTTCCAGTAGAAACAGTAATTTGAGCCCGTGTTCTGGATCCCAAGGCAACAGCTTATGGAAGATGTGTAATCGTAAACCAACTTCCTTAAAGATAGCAGTGCCTGGGAAATTAGGGAGCAAGTAACCTCACGCTAAATCTTTTCTCTTTCCTTTCATCTTATTCATCTCTTATTCATCTCTTCCTTTTCCCTCTGTCCTTTGTGTCACTACTATTATCACACTGGCTCCTGGCAAGGAATGAGTTAAAACAAAGTTGTTACCCACAATTAAAAAATATATATATATATGTATATCTTAAGCTACTTTCCCCCTCTTCTCATTTTCACTTTAAGAAATGTGCCTTACTGTATAAGTGCTGTTGCTTTAAGCCTTTACCTCCTAAGCTCACCACGTTGGAATGAACTTTTCTGAGCTCCAATTCCCTGACGCGCGCAGTGTAGACCGGGAGCACACTTTGTGGGGGAGGACGAGGCATCTGCGCCGTGGCTGCCACGGCTAACTGGTAGTCTTTCGGGAGACGACAGAATGGATGAAACAATGAGAGAACGATGCCAACGGTAGATAACTAGCAATGATGTCATGCTGTAAGTCAGTTCTTGAAATAATGACCTACATGCCTAAAAACAGAGCTCAGGTGAGTAAGGAACTACGTGGGTAGAGAGGTATAGGAACAGGAAGGCTTCAGAGGAGATGTGAGCCATGCTGACTTCAGAGAGCTTTCAAAACTGCTAAAGGCAGATATTTAGGTCAGAATTTAATCCCATTGCAGGTCTTTTGTGAATTTTCATTTTTGAGGCATTCAGCACTGGTTAAAAGGAAAAGGACTCTGATGAGTGCCCCTTCTTCCTTCTCTACGAGTAGGAAAGCCACTCAGGTTAGAGCGCAGGAGTGATCCTTAACCCTCTTCTGGGCCCACCTGAGAAAGGGTCTGGCGTGTTCTTTGGCAAAATCCTTTGGGATGCAAGGATAGGAAGGAAAGAGAGACACTTCCACTAGAAAGCTATTAGAGGGAAATAAGTGAAAATGAAATGAGGTTTTACTCTTACTTCCAAGACAAATTGTGCATATGTAATGTCTAATTATAATCTTTTTGTAAAATGAGCAATATTTTAGATGCACTAAAGTCAATATTTAATTACTCATGAGTTCAAAATAATTTGCTCTTTGCAAATGTAAAATTCTTGCCACTAGAAAGAAAAATCCAGTCTAAAAGGACTAAGATTTTGCTTCTAATTCTACATTTAAATAAAGGTTGCCTTTAAACATCGTTTAAATTGTTGGGTTTGTTAATTTATGACTTTGTGTTAAATAAAATGGAAAATGCCCAGCATACTAGCTGGCCATGTGGTGTTAAAAAATGTTAATTTATCGTTTTTTTAAAACCGTGTAATTAAGCTGTGACCCTCAGTGATACAGGTGTATTGTGCTTTCCAAATTTTTCATTAACTCACTGATCCTGTGTTTTTTCATTTTGATGAGTTTAAAATGCACAACAGGAACTATTTAAAATGTTCAGTTTTTAAATTCTACTGGAACCTCGCTACAACTCTTTCTTATCTCAGGATTCCGAATTAGAGTGAATTCTCCTTTATGCACCTTAGTAACCATATTGTTAGGGACAGAAAAACAAGTGAGAGATAATGGAAATCAGAAAAACAGAAAGGAGAAAGCAGTTGTAGAAAAACAATAAGGAGGAGATGGTTGCATAAAATAAAAAGAGGGAGCGGTTATTTCAGTCTTAAAGAATGGGGTAATGAGGCCATGGAACACTGACCACCAGTCAGAGAATGGAAAAACACCGTAAACAGGTTATGACACTTGCCCCACCACACGTATGTTAGAAAGAATCACTGAAACATAACTTTTAAGTCATGTCCATCCCTGGGAAGAATTCAGTCCCCAAAGCGGTGACGTATAGTTCTGAATAGTTATAATTAACCTTTACCTAAACATAAAGCATATAAAAGGAAAAAAGTAAGAGTAGACAGTGTCTTCTCCACTCGTAGAGACAATCCCATTTCTCCTTAGGAAATGTACTTTCGCTTTGCACCCTTAAACTTTACTTGCAATAAATTCTTCACACATATTTGCTGAGTGTCTGTCATCTCTTATGCGTCGTACAGGCCATGGCTTGTGATTCTTCCAAGCCCAGAGCCCAAGAATTGGGGCAGCACTTCAGAGTTTAGCCATGAACAGGACCGTGACATTATTATCTCAGCCAAGATATCTGATTTACAGTTTATAATCATTTCCCCATGTTGAATAGGTCTTCATCAACTGACAAACCATTCTACTTCTCCTAAGTGGAAATGTTTTAGTGCATATGTAGCGGATGTCTGTTTTTCCTTGTTTTTAAAGAAACCGCTGTTGACCCAGTTGACATCTGAAACAGTTGCAACAGCCTATATAGTTGAGACTTTCTTTAGTGTTTAGCATCTTTGGCCATTTGCAGGACCTTGCTGACTTTACCCATAAAAAGACTCTTGGTATAAATTAAATGTAGGTAAACCAAATTGTTTTAAATGCAATAGGGCTTTCAAACAAATCCTCTAGTTGCTCCTTTGCAAAGTAAAAGATCTTCTTACAAAGCCAATAATTACTTCCTAATGCATGGGTTTTAGGAATTGGGAATTTAATCCGTTCAGTTTGCTTAAAGCAGGTAGACCTTTATTTGCCAATCTGAAGATTGGTCTTTTGGCTTAATTTTAATTTAAAGAATACAGGAATCAAGACAAGATTGCACAAATTGCACTCTCGTTTTGGCAGAGTTGATGATTACTGTGTAAAGAGCACTTTGGTGTCAGTGGAGGAGAACGTAAGGTGTGGAGGGGGCTGAGCGGGGCGGTGCCTCGCAGCAGCATGGTCAAGATTACAGCACAGCCATAGTTTGAACACCTTCGATTTTCCCTTTAAATCTACCAGGTTGTTTGGGAGATTATACTGTATAAAAACAAGCCGAAACCCAATATTCCACGCCACTGAAAAAGGAAGAATAAACCTACAACGACTTCTGTTCAGAGTGGTAGCAACTAGGGTAGATGAAGCTAGCACAAAGAGATACGTAGGCAGGGCAAGTAAATATTCAAGTTGAGGTAGTTAAATCAAAACCGCTAGGATGGAAAAGGGCAGAATTAGTAGCAGAAGCATGTTTTTCTAACCTGGAGAATATAAAACTAAAAATAAGACCTCCTTCCTCCCAAGAAAGGCTGGACTGTATCCTTTGTGCCCCTCAGTCCCATGCCTCTGTCTTGTATCGCTGCCATCCTATCCCCCAGGGAGGAAAGGAATCTTGCTTTGTCCCTGCCAGACCTTCAAAGCAAACGTAGCCCTTTGTTTCAGAGCTCTTTCTCCTTCACAAAATGCTGATACAGTTTCTACAAATCAAGGATATCTGATGGTGGGAGTGGGGGCAAGTTTTGCAGAAAAAGAATTTTCCTTCCTGCAACCAAGACAACAGGATAAATTTAAAGTCATCTCCCCAGGGATAAGGACTGTGCTAAGTTGGGGGCCTAAACCCTGTGTACTTTTAAGAGTTCCTTTCCAGGACTCTATGACGAGCAGTGCAGAAATTAGGGGTGGGGGAAATCTATCCAATCTAAATGCTCTGGCCCTCTAGCTGTCTACATTTTTTTTCAAGATTGTTAGCTGAATGTTCTTCAAGGTGATGCATTTTCAAAAGGAAACTTCCAATTCTAACTCTCAGCTCAATCAACCTCTTTGAACTTCCCTTTCGGGTTCTCTGAATGTTCGGTGTGCTTTACCGCTTGAAACTGAGCGAGAGGGCATTTCAGGGGATCCAAGATAATAGGAGGGTTCTGAGCTTTTATGGTTTAAAAGGACGCTGTTTTCAGAAATCGTGAACAAGAGCACTATTATAAGCATTTAATTATTTCAATGAACACATTACAAACTCCTCCATCACTAGAATGTAATAACTAAAAACTGTCTTATAATGACATTTAAATGAATTTCATTCCATGAAAATGAGACTTCTAAATCAGACAGGCAAACAATGGCATTCTTTTCTCTTATTGGTTCCTCAAAACTGCTGTTCCATCAAACAGAAGAGGAATGTTTTCCCTGACACGTAAGACATAATATAAACATAACTTTCATGGTAATTTCAAGACCTGAGTCATGTAATATTACAGGCCAACTCCAAGTACTTCAAGGATATTGTGAAATCCCTGAAACAAACAAATAAAAACCTAAATAAAATTTAATACACTTCAGTTAAAAAGATAGATACATGACAGGAAGGATTTTATAGGTAGAAACATAAATTACCAATTATATAAATGTATTTGTTCTACTATCTACATATTCAAAATATAAATTTTTGTCAACTGCCAAAAGCCCCAGAAGCCTGGGATCTAAATGATGTTAGATTGAGCTTTAATTATCAAAAGTAAGACAGTAAACATTTAAAATACATTCAATTCTGATGCTTTAAGATTTATTTACTTAATTTATGGGTTTTTTGTTTTTCTTTCTGATTATACCTGGACTTTGGGCAGTTGTTCCTTAGGAGCTTCCCAAGATGCTGAGTTTAGTAAGAAGAGGATTTGAAAGTCATATTCAAGCACCTGTTTCAGCTTACATAAAAATGGTAAATGGCGAGGAGGGAAAAATTTCAAATATGTATATATATGTATATATATTTGAAATATATATATATTGTGACACAGCTTTATAACGGAACAATTTATAGCCATTCACTATGATAGTTGTAAAGAGTTGTGATGCTGGCAAAGTGTTTATGCTAGTTAAGAAAAAGGGAAGATTCCAAATTTTATATATAGCATGAGTTCGAATATTTAAACGTAATGTATAAAACAAGATTAATGGATTGGGTTGGTGGTAGGGGTTAGGGTTAAGGTTAGAGGTGGGATTTGTTTTTCTGGCTTTATGTCCTTACACATTTTTCTTTTTCTTTTTTTTTTTTTTTGAGACAGAGTCTCACTGTGTTGCTCAGGCTAGAGTGCCGTGGCGTCAGCCTAGCTCACAGCAACCTCAAACTCCTGGGCTCAAGCGATCCTCCTGCCTCAGCCTCCCGAATAGCTGGGACTACAGGCATGCGCCACCATGCCCGACTAATTTTTTTCTATGTATTTTTAGTTGTCCAATTAATTTCTTTCTAATTTTAGTAGAGATGGAGTCTCGCTCTTGCTCAGGCTGGTTTCGAACTCCTGAGCTCAAACAATCTACCAGCCTCAGCCTCCCAGAGAGCTAGGATTACAGTCGTGAGCCACCGCGCCCGGCCACATTTTTCTAATAAGGATGTATTACTGTTGTCTTTGTGATTTTTAACCCAGTTTTAAAAGGCAAATTTATTTCTATGCCTTCTCTGGACTCAACAATTCTTAATCCCTTTGTTATTTTTGCAAAGATTAGAGTTAAAGAAGCCCTTTAGGTCTTGTCGTAATAAAGGGAGATTCCCAAGGATGACTGTGGTCACAATCCAGTTTCACAGAAAGCAGGGATCAAACAACTGCCTGGGCAGGTTTTTGTCTAGGTGCAGTACATCGTACATCGTGTCTGTCTGTTAAATGATTGTCACTGATTATTAAGGGTTACATTTTAATGGGTAAACAAATGATACTCTTTTTATTCCTCCAGGAAAAACCAGATGGCCTAGTGAACACCAGCTTAAAAGGGAATACAGGCAGAAAACAGAGGACAGTTCCAAAAGAGAGACTTAATTTTTTATTTCCATAGAAGCTGAGCATCAGAAGAGACCTCTTTTTTGGGTCAGAGACATTGAACTGGGAGCGCTGCCAGAGCTGGGACTGGAATGGAGGGCCGGCAGAAACACTGCTCCGGTATTCAGGAAGAACCACTCGGCCTGGAACGGGAAGAAGAGTGGGGCTTGACAATGCAGACTTTGCAGGAGTTCAGCAGAAATCAGCCAGCAAAAACACCTGATTTGTGAGGCTGCACAGCACCATCCACGCCTTGGGATCTGAGTCACAGGAACCAGGCTGACTCTGTTTTCCTACCTATAACCACCTGCCACGGACAGACTGCACCCTCGTCAGTTACCGTCAGGAGGAAAGTTGTTGTCATCAGCACGCTCGCAAAGCCTGTCCTGCTGTCACGATGATGGCCTCCCAGGGAAGAAAGTACCAGCAGGATGAGAGACTCCTGGCCAAGGGGAGCAGGAAGAATTTCGGGCTCTCCAGGAGATAAAAGCAAAGCCACAGAGCTCCGTGCTGCTGCAGTCCGCTCCTGGATATGCCTGCCGCAAGCAGTGATGCTAATTAAATTGACATTCCTTATCGCCACTGCAGTACAATGTGTAAGTTTGTCTCTGTAATATCATCACTGTCTTTTCTGTAATCCTTTCCCTCATGTGACCACCTGCCACGGCTGCTGCAGGGGGGCAGTTTGGCTGGTCCTGTTGACTCTACCTTAAACATACCCAGAATCCAACTGCTTTCCTCCTCTGCTCCCTCCCACCCAGGTAATACAAGTCATTATCATTTCTTACCTAGATGATGCTAAAAATCTCCAGACGATCTCCCTGCTTCTTCTCCATATAGCAGCCAGAGTGATTTATATAAAATGTCAACCAAATGTTTACAGTGCCCTGCTTAAGCCCTGCACGTCTTCACTGTGTATTGACATCAACTCAAACTCTCTGCCAGGCTTCTGAGGACCTGCATGAACTCTGACCTCTCTGAGGTCATCCCATGCCACTCTCTCCTACACACAGCAAAATCCGGGTCCTGGACCTCAGTTTCCCCCTACTTCTCATGTGGCTTTTCTTCTTGCCACCAGGACTCAGCACAAATGTCTCTCCCCAGAGAAGCGCTAATCACCCAATGTAAGTGAGCCTGTCCGGTCACTCTGTCTTCCTGTGTCATTTTATTCATAGCACTTGGTACAATCTGAAGTGGCCTATTTTAGCTATTTATTTGCTTGTGTTTTTACCTGTTTATTTTTTGTCTCTTCATGCTGGAACGTCAGCTTCACAAGAGCAGGGATTTCTCTCTTTTGTTCTCTGCTGCGGCCCAGTGCAGAGAACATAGAAGGAGCTAAGGGGTTTGCACCACTGTCGGTGGCTTTGTGTAGTTTTTTATTACCTTTCCCCAATGTGCCCCATTTTTATGAAAGATTTTTCTTACTGAACTGCATTTATTAAGGTTTTACTAATGTGAGATAATCAATGCCATTATGTTCCAGCCCAAATCCAAGAAATCTGACATTTGAGTCCCCGCTCTGGGGCAGCCTTATCGGTTGTAAATATACAAGTTCTTTTATCTTTCTTAAAGTGTTGAAAGTATCTCAAGGACTCCTCCCTCCTCTCTCTTCCATTACTGTCTTTTTGGATGCCTGGCATTGAGAAACTCAAGTGGGAAGCACAGCAGATTAACCCTTAAGGGGTTTGCCACTTTCAGATCCTGTGATTCTTTGGGCACTAGTATATGTCAGCCGATCAAAAAGCTAAAAATGTCACTGCATGCAGGACCATGCCTTCCTTCACTTACCTGTGTGGGTAAAGTAAGTTCAAGATCCACAGCCAGTCCAGTTAGTTGAGCTAAAAAAAACAAAGGCTAGAACAAACACCACCACCTCCCAAAAAACCTGAAACAACAAAAAAGCTAAAAACAAAGGAGACCATCCACTTTAACTAAAGAATCCATGGTGAATTGTCCCATTAAAAAATGATCTGTTCCAAAAATGGCAGGTCCTTATCCTTGACATGAAAGCATTGTCATATCTTGGAGTCAGCAAAAAAATTTTTACAAGAATGGAAATAAACACACCCATGGTGCTATAAATAAAAGGTGAGCATGGAGCCAGCTCAAAGGCACAGCAAGGCCACTGGAGCACAGAGGATCACCGAGCAGCTGTTTGGAGACTCACAGCGCGCCCCGACAAGGGAGGTTTAGATTATAATTAAGAATTTTAATTTCATACTTGGCCTCATCAGACTCATCCCTAATATGATTTGTTTGCAAACTTGAGCCTTCACACATGTGATTTACCACAGGGCCTGCAACAAAATACCACGTGCCCACGTGAAGAACATACACACACTCAAATCGAATTGGAGTTAAAATTTTTTAAAAGAAGAACACCTCTAACAACAGCAACGAAATCCTCCCCGGGGTATTTTTATAATTGTTATTCGGCATATTCCAAAGGAATAACCTTACTGAGAGTAAACCACGTTAATTGAATTATCGTGCGGTACAATATAAGCCCAGAAGAGCCACCAGGTGGTGGGCGAAGCACACTCAAGCTTCCAGCAAAATCATCCTTCATTTCCTTCAATGGGCAGCCTGGAAGAACATTTGAGTTTGAAATTTGGCAAGCGCATCTTTAGAACACTTTTAAAAAAGAAAAAAGAGCTTTGGGCCACTTGTTTGCATCCTAACAGGATGAAACTGGCAAGAGAAAGAACGGTAAAAAGTCACTAGAGCTGTTCAGGCCTCCAAGTGTTTTAGGGCGTCAGGAGATGTGTGTAAGCTTGCTGTTACAATATACAAAAACATGCGAGTGGGGTGATTAGTTTTTAAATAAATGGTAAAATTTGATTTCAATTTTTTTTTTTTTACTACTTCACTATGCAGAGCTGTTAGTAATCACATTTGTACGGAAGGTAGGAACACCCTTCCGGGAATAAGACAAACCCAAGAGTGGATTTGGTGGATAAATTATATCCTTAAAAGAAAGTAAACCCAAAGGCAAACATTTTATTAAGCCAATAATTTATTTCTAGGACCCTGAAGCTACTTACCTGTTTTTTCTTAGCATGAGTTAAGGAGAGTGGAGCTTATGCTTTTCTGAGGTCTTAATTCAACTCTACATTAGTGAGTTAGTTCAAATGGCCACATGGTACCTTTTCTGCTTGTCGCCCGCCCTTCTCTTTAATCCTTCTCAGAGTTAACCGGACCCATATCTGAATCCCAGTGACCATGAGAAAATTATTTAACTTCTGAATCTCTTTTCTTCATCTGTAAAAATGGGCAAAATGATGTGACTTCACAGGGTTGTTGTAATGATTCGTGAAATAAAGTATGTGAAGCCGCTGGCACATGGATGTCACCGGGGGGGATGGTCAGTGCCATCCAGCTCCGCTCCTTTTTCTTTCTATTCTCTTCTCTTCTTTTTCTTGTCTTGTCCTCACATCCTCGAAACGACAGATGTGTGATAGAATCCATGAAAATTTGGGGGGGATAGTCCATGTTCTTTTGCCTTCTGCTGCCTAATTAAAGCCCCATGCAGTATGAAAAATTGCTGTGAATAAAGCTTTACCAATTCATTCATTTCCATGCCTTTGTAATTGGTATAATTCTCCCTGGACAAGGTAACTAAACAGGCGAGGTAACGCAGGCATAATAAACAAATGCGAGAGTTGAGAGCTCCGAGGATGGGCAAGGGTAACATCACCTGCCGCGGGCTCTTCAGAGTCGCAGCAGAACCCAAGGGAATGGACGTCCTCCCCCACCTCTTGCCCGGGTCATGGTATCTGTGTGTGCTGCTGCTTTTTTTCAGTTAGCTTAGTCTTTTGCAAACTTTGTCCATGGGTATACTGCTTCACTCTCTTCCATTTCCCTTCTGTTAATGTTCACCGTGTATTCGGCAAAGCACTCGGAAGTTTTTGGAGTGAAGTGTGCTCTGAGCTCCCTAGAATGTACGGAGAAGTCAACTTTGTTAAAAGAAAACTAATAATGGAGATTTCAATCAATAATGGAAATTACTGGGGTTAACTATTCAAATCTGCAGACTAGCACTGTGTACATCATAACTATCACCCAGAATTTTGGGAGGCTGAGGCTAAGGATTGCTGGAAGGTGGGAGTTAAAGACCCGCCTGGGCAACATCATGAAATCTTGTTTCTACAAAAATTGTAAAAATTAGCTGCATGTTGATTAAATTAAAATGTTTCTGCACAGCAAAGAAAATAATCAACAGAACAAATAGACAACCTACAGAATGGGAGAAAATATTTACAAACTACACATCTGATAAGGAGCTAATATCCAGAATCTACAAAGAATTCAAACAAATCAGCAAGAAAAAAAACAAACAATCCCATTAAAAAGTGGGCAAAAGACATGAACAGAAGTTTTTCAAAAGAAGATAGGCAAATGGCCAACAAACATATGAAAATGTTCAACATCAGTAATCATCATGGAAATGCAAATTCAAACCACAATGAGATATTACCTTACTCCTGTTAGAATGGCTTTTATTAAAAAGTCCAGAAACAATAGATGCCAGCACGGATGGAGAGAGAAAGGAATGCTTTTATACTGTTGGTGGGACTGCAAATTAGTACAACACCTATGGAAAACGGTATGGAGATTTCTCAAAGAACTAAAAGTAGATCTACCATTCAATCCATCAATCCCACTACTAGGTATCTACCCAAAGGAAAAGAAGTCATTTTATCAAAAAGACATCTGCACTCGAATGTTTATTGCAACACAATTCACAATTGCAAATATCTGGAATCAACCCAAGTGCCCACCAGTTTATGAGTGGATTAACAAAATGTGGTATATGTATGCCATGGAGTACTATGCAACTATAAAAAAAGGATGAATTAATTAATGCCTTTTGCAGCAATTTGGAAGGAATTGGAGATCGTTATCCTAAGCAAAGTATCTTAAGAATGGAAAAACAAACGACACATGTACTCTCTAATAAATTGGAATTAGCTGATGGGCACACAAGTGCATAGAGGGATGTAAAAGTAATTGGAAATCAAGTAGGGGGGACAGGGCAAAAACCCACCTAACAGGTACAATG
Organism: Avahi laniger; assembly: GCA_963575035.1. NCBI lineage: Eukaryota > Metazoa > Chordata > Mammalia > Primates > Indriidae > Avahi > Avahi laniger. Next base: position 14,883 of record CAUYSK010105238.1, read on the forward strand.
AACATTATTCAGTTGATGGGCACATTTATAGCCCTGACTCAAGCTAGGTAACAAAAAAATTTCTATCCCTTTCATATTTTGAAATTTAAAAAAAAGAAGAAGATGACAAAAAATTAGCTGGGCACGCTGATGCAGGCCTGTAGTTTCAGCTACTTGGGAGGCTGAGGCAGGAGGATTGCTTGACCCCAGGACTTTGTGGTTACAGTGAGCTATGATTGCACTACTGCACTCTAGCCTGGGTGACGGACTGAGACCCTCTCTCTAAAAAAAAAAAAAATACACACACACACACACACACACACATATATATAATATAAAGATAAACTATTATCACCATGTCAAAAGAAATTATTTTAACACTCAAAAATTAGGAAGAACATTTTCTCCAAACAAAGGATGATGTTTAAATTGAAAAAAAAATTGCTTTATGAAAAACTCACTGCTGCTTTCAAAATTTTTCTACAGATTTATAAAAATTCTAGCCTGGAGCAGCATTTGGGAGCTTCAAATATTTGGATTTTATTAGAGGGAATGAACTTGGACGCAGGGAGGTAACATGGATGGCAATTGGTCCCAGGAAGAATTTGCGAACAAATGAACTAGGTTTGTGGAAAGGGGTATGGAAACGTGGGTGACAGACTCAAGAAATGTTAGAAGGTAGAATCAGTAGGACTTGGATGTTGGGGGTGAGAGACGGGAGAAAGTCAAGGATAGACAATGGGAAGAAGCCGGAACAACACAGGAGGAGGAAGAGGCTTGGTGGGGGCAAGTGTGTGATGTTTTCGCTTGTCATGTGTTAACTTCGGAGTCCCCATGGCACATCCTAGTCGAGAGGTCTAATGGGCAGCGGGATGTATGGGTCTGGAGCCCAGGGCAGTAGCTGATGCCTGAGATGCATAACTGGACATCATCAGCATCAGTGAGGTCTTGGAAGTCACTGCTACAGAGGGTGCTCAGAGGGAACAGAGGGAAGGGGTGGAGGAGGGCGGGAAAAAGAAGTCCAAACTAGCACCCTGGACAACATCGACATCAAAGGATTAGATATAGTGGAGAAGTGAAGGAGATGGAGAGGGAGCAAAGAGGTAGCAGAAAACCTGGAAAGGGTGGTATCGGAGAAAACTGTGTGCCATTTTTGAAAAGATAATGGCAGCATTTCTGGAGTGCTTTATATCTATCAGGCTCTGTGCTAAGTGCTTTACAAACTCTATTTCCTCTGGCCCTTATAGCAACCCTATGAAGAATTAAATAGATACTGTCATTAACCATATTTTATAGTTGAGATGCTCACGTTTTACCCAGATCACGTAAATGTGCCAACAACGCCAGTGAGTGGTAGAGTTGGAATCCTGTACTGTCCAGGCTGAGTCAAGAGCTCATCCTAGGGCGAGGGAGTAGCCTACAGTGTCAAGGAATCGGAGCACTGGCCAAGGGTGACCAGGCCCGAAATGTGTCCGTGGTATTTGGCAGTTAAAAATCTTAGCTTGAGCGTCTGGGTGAGGTGTGAAGGAAGGCGGAGGAGGAGGAATGCCACGTTGAAGTGGATAGAGCCACCACGTGTGGCATCGCACAACTCCAGGGGGCGCCACTCATGTCACTAAAATATGAACCACTCCTAGAGTTGTGCGGTGTACGGCCTGCATAGGATTAAGTGGCGTACTTGTGACGTACTCCCACGTACTTTGAAGAAGCTTGATGTTAAGGGAAGGAGCAAGAGAGGGTAAGAGTTAGAGAACAGCACTTCCCAGATGGGCGAGATTTGAGTATATTTCCACTCTAAGGAGAAGTAGATTGGTTTGCCTGGGATAGCCCCACTTACTTGTTGTCCCTAGGAATTAATAATAGTGTCCCCTTTTTTCTAATATGGCCTGGTTTGGACAATATATTGTATGGCTCCCATAGGTAGAAGAATCGTAGGAGAGGGAGAGACAGAAGCTGTAAGAGACAGGAAGATTGTTTGCTGGAACAAGACTCAGAGACAGAGGGCGTGTCTGGGGGCGGGTAGAGGGCTGGGCCTGAGGAGGGAGGGGGATAGAGCTTCCCCTGAAGTAGGAGGGTGATGAGGTCAGAGTAAGTGTGGGCACTAGCAGGTAAGGGGATGGATTCAAATTTGTGAGATTTTCCACTTGACCCTTTTGCTCTGCGAAGGAAATGGCCGTGAGGTCACAGTTTGGGGTTCAAATTCCCAGGCTCAATTTGCTTTACTCCGTAAGCAGTGAAGCCAACCTTCCCATAAATGTGATTCCACTGGTCTCTATAAGAAAAGGCAGACGAGGTAGGTAGGTCTGTGCTGAGCATGAACAAATAACTGAAAACACAGGCTTCAAGAGAAGTTGGTTTGGTAGTGTTTCTAGCACACATGAATAGTAATATCCCTTTTCATTACGGTAATGATAACAGTAGCTTATTGAGAGCTTATGATATGCTAGAAAGTATTCTAAGTTTTAAATTTATATGTTTGGAGGTAATATTCTAAATATATGTACATTGCTACTTTTAATTTTATTGTTCATTTTTTTTAATAGATGAGGAAACTGAGTAACTTACCCAAGCTTCCATATCTAGTAAATGACAGAGTCAGAATTTGAATCCAGGGCTCACACTCTTAACCAATATGTTATTTCTCTCTCTCTCTCTCTCTCTCTCTAATCTATTTAAGTTCGTTTCAAGCTTTCTCTTTTATCTGTGGCATTAAGTCAAAGGTTGTCACTGTGATCAATTAACCATGTCTGAAAGAGATGAGCTGATAACGTGATAAGAAGGCTCCTGGCACTCTAGACCCAATGTCAAGCAAAATAGGATCATCAGTTCTTTGTATTGTTGCTACCCCTGTAGGAGAGTCAGGCCCCCAGCTCTCCATCAAGTCTGTAATGGGCGTGCTGGAGAAGGTGCATGCTAACTGGATTACTCAGTTTAAGAAACACAGCCACGACATTCAACCATGTGGGCAGCTGCCCAGTAAGACCTGACTCAAGATTTGAATCAGCAATGACAGAGGTCACTGTCCAGCCGCAGCCGTTCTCCAGTGGTGGTGACCACCCTGACAATGTGGAAGCTTTCAAGAGCAAACCTGAGGCTTTGGAGAAACCTCTCCTTGATTCTTTACTCTGTTCTGTTAAATATTAATATAATGTACAATACTTTTTTGATAAACAGTGCCACTATCTCCCTTAGTGGATACAGAAAAACACAATTTGAATGTGTGGAATAATTATGGATCAATCAATCAATCAGAAAACCAGAGTCAGAAAACTATATGGCATAAGTATGCTAGAGGTTATTGGGGAATTTATAGTTCATGACACAAGATTGGTGTTAAGGAGAGTTTACTTGCCTACACTGAGGGGAATACAGTGCTTATATAGGATTTAAAAAATTTTTTTTGGATAGAGTTTTATTACTTTTGGCATTAAAGCATTTTTTTTCATTGAATAACCCTATGATCATAGGCTGATTTCTATGAAAATGAAAATCAGGAATAATAATTGTGTTTTATAAATACCAATTTGACAGTAAATTCTATACTTATTTGGCATATTTATCATGATTTAACATAAAATTATATAATAATTCAACAATTACATAATGTCACTAGGAATCGTTATGTCTTTTTGTTTCTTGAAACATCTTAGAGGAAACTCATTCTCATGTGCATTTGAAAATTACAAAGAAAATGTGGTTGCTTCTCAAGAAGTTTCTATTTCCTCATTTGTGAAAAAAAATACGGGGATGATATTGTCTCTAAGATTCCTTCTATTAATAGCTCTGGCATTGGTTGATCCGGCGACTCTGTAGTGCGGGCAAAGTGGGGTCAGGGCAAGAAGAGAGGCATTGGGGAACATCAGTGGGAGACAAAATGCAAGCGTTACTTTCCTGGTGGCCTCTGAATTCTTAGACTGCCCAACTCACATCGTTGTATGTTTGCAAAAAATAGTCAAAAACATGTTACCATTAAAAAATGTAACTCTTGTTTTTTCAAAAGTAAATGTCTCCAACCTTAACACGAAAACTGTGCCTTTTTCCATTGGCATAGTCCCTTAGTCATGGGAAGGCAATTGACCCAAGCTGCAGATATCACAGCTGTGTAAACCAGACACAGCTCTGAGTCTGAAGATAATGTCAAGAAGCTCATCCCTGACTTGACAGAATCACAGACTGGGAAGGGATTTTTAAAGGTCACATGTTCATCTCTTCAGTGAACTTATTGACAAGATTTTGGGGTGCTGTTCCCTATGGTAAGCTCTGGGGACACAAAGATAAATAAAACTCAGCTCTGGCCCTTAAGGAGTTTACATGCGGTTGGAGACCCATGGCACAACTGATGGAAAGATGAGTGATGTGCACGAGACAAACAGCAAAGCCGCCAATCTGCCCCAAAACTGGGCCATCCATCATGCATGCAGAAAGAGGTCACACCCAGTTTTGTATTATGTCAGTTAATTATTTGTAAATAGGAATATGATTTCTAAATTTTAACAAATTATTATTTGTATTAAAATGATCCTAAAACTAAGGGTTTACTCCAGGGCCGAGACATGAGTCCAAAGTTTTCCAGCAATCTCACAGATGAGTGTTCTTCAAAGGGAAATACCAGAGAATGAGGCAGGGCTACCACTGCCCATTCCACCGTGGAGGACCCACTCACCCACCCGCCCCACCAAGGAGACACGCCCTGGCTACAAGATGGGCTTCCTGGGCTTAGTCCCACACAAGCCTGGACCTACCTGTGCCTGCTCCCCTGTACCCGCTTGCTCAGCATCAGTGCTTCAAAAATGCTTGTTTCCTGTGCATAGAAAAATGCTCAATCTGATAGAAACCATTGAAATGTAAAATGAGCCACCACGAAGTACATTTTTTTAACATTTTTTTAATAAATCAGCATGCATAGGCAGGGACAATTCCAAATTTTCTAGATATGAGGGGTTTCCTATGTAGTTGGAATGTGTGTATGTGTATGTGTGTGTGTGTTGGGGGCGTGGGGGTGATTGTTATGCTGAAGGTGTGCTTGCAGAGCAAACAGTCATTCTTACTTAGGTTGTATCTTTACTTGGAATAGAGGAGAAGAATTAATGATATTGCAGAGAGAGTCTAAGACCTCCCCTAGTCCCTACTATGCATGGACATCCCATCAAAATTACGTGTATATAGTACACACGCAGACACAGGTCCAGGGCTGGGGGTGCCAGTGGGAAAGCTGATATTCCCCTACACAGGTAGCATTCTTAGCAGACAAAACCCTTTTGGAAAGGAATCTGGCTGTGCAGTTCAAGCGCAGAGGGAATGCTCACAGACTTTGACCCAGAGATTGCAGTTTCTGGACTCTTACCTGAACAAGTAATTCAGAATGCACGTTAATATGCACAAACAGTGAACAATTGCAGTCTCTATGTCCTTCAAATAGAAAAATGATTGCATATGACATGTATATGCAGTAGAAGAGTATGTAGCACTATGAAAATGAATAGAAAGATTACATAGTGATTTGTAAAAATAAACATTTTGTAAAAGAAAAAGAATTTATTTTTAATATTTAAAAGAAAAATTTACACTTACCATAAATATGTATACAAAACACATGCCAATATGTATACACATGCATACCATAAATCATACACACACACACACACACACACACACACACACACACACACACGAAAGGAAATATACCAAAACCCAAAAATAGGTTCTCTTATTTCCAGAATTTCTATGATATTGATATTACTCTTTATTTTAAAAATAAAAGAGGAGATACATTTTTAGTGTGTTCAGTATGTATTATGCAGTAGAATGATTAAAAGTCCTCCTTGTTTTTGTAGAATTTGTGGGCAGGAGAGGGTAGCGGAAAAAGCGTTGCATTGGGCAACAGCCTTGAGAGCCCATTAAACTGTATGTTTTCTGATCTGTAAAAAATGAAGAGGTGGGGTTTGATGATCTCTAAGCCCTCTTAAGAGATTTAAAATTGCATGAATCCAAGAGGTCATGCAACATGGCAATTGACCCAATACATACAGGCAAAAGGTACTATTGGAGTTCAGAGGTCTTTTTTTATCCTATTGTAGAAACAAATCTTACCACGACACTCTCCAGCTTAAAACCTTACAATGGCCCCCAGTTGCTGTCAGAGTGAATCCAAACTGCTCAGCCCAAATGATGCTGCCTTTGATGATTTGCCCCCAGTTTCTCTTCTACCCCCTTTTCTGACCCAGTTATACCTCAAGTCCCAACAGCAGCTGTCTGAGGTCAGCCACTTCCCCTCCCTGACCTTCCCTGGCCCACATGTTCTCTTCCTGACCACCCCACCTGTTACCCGGCCTTCTCCTGGTTAGACTCCACACACCTCAAGGCTGTTTGCTCTGTTTCCTGTGTGAGTTTGAGACCAGCCTGAGCAAGAGTGAGACGAACCACCGGTGGTATGTGCCTGTAGTCCCAGCTACTCAGGAGGCTGAGGCAAGAGGATCGTTTCAGCCCAGGAGTTGGAGGCTGCAGTGAGCTGTGATGATGTCACTGGACTCTACCCGGAGTGACAGAGCGAGACTCTATCTCAACAACAACAACAAAATAGGAAACAAAGTACCTGGTACTTATTCCTACGGGGGCATTTATCAACTCAACACACGAGTATTTCAATTTTCACCTTACTTGTCTCTATCTCTTACTAGACTCTGAGCAGAGGGGAAACGTATTGAGACAAAGAGACTTGGGCTGCATCAGGGGAGGTCAATGCCTTAGTGACTAAATGAACACAGTCGTATGGGGAGAGGAGAGAGCAGTGTGATATGATTGTTCTTCAAGCCACTTGAGACTGTGGCCACAGGTCACCTTTACAAGTCACGGTGCCTTCAGGTGAGCACTCAAGGAAGGGAGTTGGGCTGAAGGAATTTGGCTTGCACATGATCTCACATGATCTCCCTTGTATGTGGAATCCCAGTGATTCTTATGGGAAGCAGGTTAAGAATCTCTGCTTAGGGAAGCGTAGGCTTAAACAGCTGGAGGTGTCTGCAAGGTTTGTGTAGGGGGGGGTCCCCGGGAATAAAAATGTGTCGCTCAGCGTGTCCTACCTATTACCTTGCCTTACACAAGTTAATTCTATTCTTTATATCCCAGACTCCTGCAGAGCACAATTCTCAAATCTACAAGCATACACATTCATTCTGCACTGGCAACAGTAAATATCATGGGAGGAAAGTCCATTACAAAACCGGTAAGCAAATAACCAAGAGGTTTCAGGGTAAACCTCTTGGCCAACTGTGGTAGGGAATTAACATTTCTTAAGACCCCTTCTACATTAGGGGGCTGCATGTAGGTTTTCTCATGAGAACTATAGCATAATTTTACAAAGTAAGTCTTTGAAGAGACTCTTACTTTGGCTGGAACCAAAGTGAAGATTTAGTTTAAGAACTTTAGGTGTGGCTGGAGTTGTGATCATCTTCAGGACAGGCCCCTGACCCTGCACCATGACCAGGACACAAAGCGTCTCAGCTGCTCTTTGATGGGAAAGTCCAGATCGTGTCTGGGGTCCTGGGTACCTACAGACCAGGCCATTCTCGGGCAAAGCAGAATGGGACCATCTCTGCTTCTTGTGGTACTTTCTTACTGCCTGATCTTTTGTAAATGACAACGGATGGCACAATGAGCCAAGCAACTAAAGAAATACCTAGTAAAACGTTACTGGTCTCAAAGAGGGTAACGCTTTCACTTAGATTAAATTTATGAGCTTCCTGGAGAAGACCGTTAGGGAATGATCCTAAGATGGGAATCATTTTAGAACCCTTACATGGCAGATGGGAGACGTTTTTTAACAGCTTTATTGAGATATAATTTACATATTATAAAATCCATCCATTTCTCAATAGCCAAAATTTAGAAACCCAACTGCCTATACTCTGATGAATGGATGAACAAAATGCGGTAAATACATACAAGGAAATATCATTCAGCCTTAGAAAGGAAGAAAATTCTGACATGTGCTACAATATGGATGAACCTTGAAGACACTATGCTAAGTGACACAAGCCAGATACCATAACAAATGCTGTGTGATTCCACTCATATGAGGTACCCAGCGCAGTCAAAAATAGCAGAAACAGAAAATGCAATGGTGGTTGTCAGGGGCTGGGGGAGGGGAAAAGAGGAATTAGTGTTCAGTGTGTACAGAGTTTCAGTTTTGCAAGATGAAAAGAGTTCTGTGAATGGATGGTGGTGATGGTTACACAACAACGTGAATGTACTTAATGCCACTCAACCGCACACCTAAAAAAGGTTAAGATGGCAAATTTTATGCTATGTATATTTTACCACAATTTAAAAAACAGAAAAAAATCACCCATTTTAAAATGTACAATTTAGTGATTTCTAGCATATTTACAGAGTTAGACAACTATTGCCATAATCTAATTTTAGAACATTTTCATTATTTTGCCCTCCCTCCACCCCCAAATCCCTCGTACCCATGAGCAATGTCCTGGGGGAGACATTTTTAACAGGCCATGGGTGTCATGCCCGGTTTTTCCAGGACTTGACACACACGGACTCTTGGAAGGGACCTCAAGCTCCTCAGATGAAGAAATTGAGGTTCAGAGAGGCAAAGAGTCTTGGCTAAGAGTCACACAACTAATTCATGGCAGAGCCAGATCGTCTGAGTTCTCGTGAAGTTATTTTTCCCATTACAAAAATGCTGTGTCATTCACTTCCATCCATTTGATGTTGACAATAGATTCCTGGTATCAAGAAGACATTACCCTCCCTGCCGGGGACAGCTGGGCTCCTTTCTACAGCCTCCTATCTCCCCCTCCTGAGCCGGGAAGCAGAGAGTAAAGAGAGGACGGTGGAAAAATCTGTGACTCTGTTCAATAATGCTCCCTCATGCCTTGTGTTAGAGAAGAGTTTTATTGAGAATAATGTCTCAGCCTCTCTTAGAAAAGTAATTGGAAACCCAGCTACTTTTGAAAGACGTGGCCTTTTGTAGAGGTGGCGGTGGTATCTGGTAGCAAATAGCAACATCGTGTGGCAGAAATGCCAAGGTCGTGGGCTGGCAGTGGGGGTCATTACACTCCTGGCCATAGGGCTGTTGAAAAGCAGCACGGGGAGTGTGAGTTGGTGCTTTGATGCCAACTTACGCTTCTTGCCTTACTACTCTTGCACAGCACTTAGCCCTGGCAGAGCCATGGGCAGGGGAGTCATTCGATAAAAGTTGGGGTAAGGGATAGGGTGGGGGGACTAAATTTGTGAGTGAGAACCTTCAGAATATGCTCCAGTGTTCCTCCTGAACTCACTGGTCAGTTGAAATATTTCAACTGACCTTATTTCCTGGAGGGCCAGGTGTGGTGGCTGACACCTGTAATCCTAGCACTCTTGGAGACTGAGGTGGGAGAATCGCTTGAGCTCAGAAGTTCAAGGTTAGCCTGAGCAAGAGTGAGACCATGTCTGTACTAAAAAGAGAAAAATTAGCAGGGTGTGGTGGCACGCTCCTGTAGTCCCAGCTACTCAGGAGGCAGAGGCAGGAGGACCACCCGAGCCCAGGAGTTTGAGATTGCAGTGAGCTATGATGACACCACTGCACTCTACCCAGGGCGACAGAGCAAGACCCTGTCTCAACAACAACAACAGCAAAAAACAAAAAAATCAAGGAACTTTATTTCCTGGAGGGCTGGTGGAAGGGTGGGGGACTCTGTAGCTGCTAAACCTGAAGAATGAGCCACCAGCTAACAGAGATCATGGAAAATCGTGTAACTACAGACTCAGAAAGACCTAGACAAAGTCCTGAGGCCTAATCCTGGTGAGATTTGGGGCCCTCTTCTCCTCTGCCCTTTGGTTTCTTTGGGAATTTGATCTGTCCTCCTCAGGGTGATCTAGGCTCCCAGGAGTGTTTGGAATTTCTCTAGGCAGGCTACTCAAGAGACAGGTACTTTAAATGACCTGTGAGTTTCTATCTGATGAGACAATCTGGCCTGGGGAGATTGCTATGGGGAATGATAAGGGCTTCCAGACAATAAGCTCCCTGAGGACAGTGACTGGCTTATTCATTTTTAAACTCCTAGCGCCTAGCAGAGTGCCTGGAACATTTGTTTGCTGAATGAGAGAATGAGTAGTAACAGCATTATTATTTACAAAGTGATTTATTTCCCTTGCATGAACTCATCTTCACAAATGCCCCTACTTTAACCCTGAAAGTAGGCAAGACTGTTTTACAGATGAGATCACAAAGCAGTAGGTTGGAGAGGTGGCTTTCAGATGCTAAATCCATGGGCATTTGTATACAGGTGTCATATTGGGAATGCCCTTCCTAAAGTACTCTGACAAAAGACTACAAGAAATGTGAATAGGGATTCAGATGCCCATCCCAGACATAGGAACAAAACACAAAAGCCACAAATGTCCATCTGTACAGTCTCTCAATAATGGCATTATTTTCTGCTATTTGCTAACCACTGCAGGTGTATAGGTTTTCAATTACATTATTTGAGTTAAATAGAATGTAGGAGGTAGAAGGGTAAACTGGCGAATCCCCATGCAGTCTCTAGTAGCTAATTCCTGATATAGATTTGATGTGATAATACAATTGTATCTAATACAGTGTTTGGTAATTTCAATTAAGTACATTGTAGCTATATGGCTCCGGGTCTCCAAGAAACCCATGTACAAACATTTTCACTGCTTAATGAGATCCTTGTTCCCGTTGAACTTCTGTGACCTTATTGGAAATCAATAATTGTTTCTGATCTTCCACATGTAATGTTGAGGAGACCTAGATGAAATCACTGTACAACATGCTTTGAGATTGCAGGATGTGGACAGCGTGCTGTTATTAAAATGAATGATTCTGCTTGGAGGCATACCATATTTTAGCTCCGCGTGCATATTGTGCATGAGGGAATCTCTCTGCGCAGAATTGTTCCCCTCAACAATTCTCATGATAGCAGCTACCACCCTGGTAGCAGGTATCACCTAACTCCTGGGCAGCGGCTTGGCTAAAGCCAGGGAAGGGAGCTTTCCTTTCCTAGCAACTGTTGCTATGGGGGGGCGTGGCTTCGGAGTCAGAAAAGGACGCGTTCGGCGGCCCCCTCCCCCCACGCGCGTAGACTACATTTCCCGTGATGCTCGAGGGTGGTCTCCGTAGTGACGCACTTGGTGTCCGCGGAGGGAGGACGGGGGCGGTGGCTGTCGGGGGGGTGCTCTCCCCGTGTCCCCTACTCTCACTCAGGCAGCAGCCGCCGCCGCCGCCGGCGCCATGTTGGTGTGAGGGGCGATGACAGGAGGCGGCCGCGGCATGTGAGACTGAAAAAGTGCAGGAGGAGGAGGAGAAACAAAGCTCTAAGAGGAAACTGTTCCCGGGCTGAGGAGAGGGAGGACCCGGCCTCTTCCGGGGACCAGCCGAAGTCGGCGTCGCCCGGAGCTCGCGAGGCCGGGGAGGGGAGGGGAAGGCGGAGACGGGGGAGGCGGAGGCAGAGAGGAGCGCCGCGGAGCTGGAGACGATGCGCCCCGACCCTCGCGGCTTCCCGGAGGCGTCCGCGGCCTGAGTCCCGAGCGGCCGTGGAATGCCCTGGCCGGCCCGGAGTCGCCCCGCGCCCGCCGCCCGCCGCCCCCAGCTCAGTCGCTCCGCCCGGCGCTTTCGCTTCGGCTCCCAACTAGTTAAATGCCCTTGAGCGCGGGGTTCCGCGGCTCGGCTCTCAGCCCCGGCGGCGCGAGTTGAGCCGTTTCCTGGGCCGTCCGCGTGCGGCTCCTCGGCGGGGTCGCCCGGCCGCAGCTCGGCCGCCACTCAGCGCTCACACGTCGATGTGTAGCTGCATAGTTATCTGTGTACCTGCACGCTGGGGCATTTTTCTCCTGCTTAATGAGGACTTGACTCGGGAGCGAGTGTGAATCACTGCCGGGGCTGGGAAAGGAGGAAGGCGGATTTAACCCCCTCCCACTCCGCTCCATGTCCGTGTGTCACTCGGCTTGGTCCACCTGGCGCGGCCGGTCCTGGGGTTGCTGCTGCTGCTGACGACGACGGCGACGACGACGACTACGGGAGCTGCCGCTGCCGTCCCGGGAGTTTCCTCGCTCCGGCCACACAGCTTCTGGGGATTGTTCCTCTTCGCACCAGATCCTCGGCCAGGCCGGCACTTTGGCTCCGAAATAACTTATTTTTGGAGGGGCAAAAACATATCACGAACCAATCAAAATCGTGAATGTTTATTTCTGTAGCTTGAAGACTTCTGCTCTTTTTTGTTTGTTGGTTTTTTTTTTTTTTTTGGCGTAAACATCTGGGTATATATCCAAGCGGCAAGATGTCCAGTAATGTCCCGGCGGATATGGTAAGCGAAGGCTAAGTTGTGACACTCTTTGATTTAATTGTGGTCTCCAATCTTATTTAATCAGAAGGGACGCAGGCGTGGGGCGAAGGTTTGCTGGGGACTGTCGAAAGGCCACTGTGCTAGTAGATTTGGAGAAGTTGGCGCTTCTGGTTTTTTCCTTTCAGAACTGCTTTTAATATGGGTTTTCTAAACCATTGAAGACAGTGGAGAAGTAGGTAAATGTAGCAGGGTAGCTTAAAGTGAAGAAAATATCTTCCTTTTGCTAGAAGCCTCTGAACACTTGTATTTTAACGCTTGTGAAAGCGTCAGTGACAGTGGGCAGAGCTGAGGACGGGTGTCCGTAACGAGATTCATAGGTGGACACGGAAACGGGAATCTTGCTCTGTGTCACAGACGATATCATTAATGCAGTAGGGACAAACTTGATATATTTCAAGAACAGGAATGCACATCTCTTCAAGAAAAAGTATACTAGAATTCGCAGTGAGCTTTTTGAAATGTCTGGGTGAATACGATGGCAACAGAAACATTAAGATGCTTTGGAATTTTCACAAATCTAGGCTGGCCGTATATTTGTACTTTTTATGACTATTCTAGGGCTTTTTAGTACCGAATATTTAGTGGATTACATATTAGACTTTTAAAAGCTAATGAAACATATTATTGAGCCTTCAGCACTGACGGTGGAGAACTTGAAACAAAAAGTACTCTTGTTTATTGACGCTTTTTGTTTATAAAGGTTAAGGTTGTGAGTCAGTTGACTTAACAGCAACTGTAACCTTACAGTGCTGGGGGGTGGGTTTGTGTGAGTGTGAAATTACATTTTGCAGTCCTAGGGACAAACATAATGCAACTAAGAGGAAGGTGAATGATCTTGTTTGTGGAAGAATTGTGGTTAACGTAGTTATTATGCTCACTTATATTAAGTTAACATTTGAGTGTTTCTGTATTCCAGTAGAAAAAAAATTGAACTTTGCTGATGATTAAATTTTAAAATGTGACATATTTCTACAGGACCAAACCTCATTTACAGATTTTAAAACAAGAAAAATTAAATGACTCTAAGTGGCTTATTTTGACCTTGATTTAAAGATATTTTACTTATGTTTAATTTCCCATTTAATGCACTATTTAAATGCAAAAGAACCACTGAGTTCTATCTCTTGGGTGGCCACACAGCAACCTTACACTCTTCCTTCCTGAGACTTAAAACTCAGTGCTTTGTCCTTTTAGTTTTCCCTTCCCTCCTGCTGTGTACACAGGAGAATAGTCTCCTGCCTGGTTAAGGATGGCTGGACATGGTTTCCCCTACACTGCTCTTGAAGTTGCAGGGAGAGGTTTCTAGACAGAGCTGGGAAATGCTATTTCCCCTGTTTGATGAGTGATCTGTGGGCTCATAGCCTCCAGCAAAGATTTGCTCTCTCCAAAGCCTCCATTTTATATCAAGCACAGTGCAAGATACGTTCATCCTAAGTACCATTTATTCTGTAACAGAAGTTGTAGTGAAATAGATTTGTGTCATGAAAACAGTGCCACTACTTTCTTTAGGTCCAATGAAGAAGAAAAGCTGGAATGTGCGTAGCATCAGTCACAAATTGAGATGAATTGGGGAATACTGTTTCCCAAGTCAGAGAGACAGAAAGAGGGTTTGGAAGCTGTTGTTAGGATCAGGGGACTGGGAAGTAGGGGCAGGGTTTATTCATAGATGCAATTATAGAATGCAACTATCCGTTTTAGACTCTATGTTAAGGCCTTAATGATTCTGTGGTGCTTTGAGATCACTTGATTAAAGGTGATATGCAAGGGCAAAGCAGTATTATGTAATAAACATATAATGCCCTGATGATGCTATTTCAGAGTGTGTACTAAGGTTTAGCACAGGTTAGATTGTTCTGAATATTATGTCTTATTTTCTAGCTGTTAAACTGGTTTGGAGGTTAAGATTTTTTTTCTTTGTTAAAGCCTTTTAAACCTTCATTTGCTATTACTTACCACTGCATTTTTGCTTAAGTGCCTCCATTTGATATGTGCTTAGAATTCTCAACTTTTTGAAATATAATGTGATAAATATTAGTTAGAAGTTGTCGATTAAATACTTCATATTTATTAAACTCTTCATGCCCGTAATTGACAGTTGATTTTAGTTTACATTCACGACTTAAAATGAGAACAATTTACCGCTCTTTGAATCTTAAAAAGCCCATCTCACCACTCCCACATCTTTCCACAAACTAACATTTCCCTTGCAGCATGATTCTGAAATGATCAGGATATGTACTGTTCCAATCCTCTAAACTTGCAAGTATGAATACACGCATTTTGCTAGATGCAGCAAAATGTTAAGCTTTCTAAGTGTTGACAGTATGTGCCATTTAGAAACAAATGTTATGCTCTTTTACATTTTAATGGTGCTCATCAGTTGTATAGCAGAATCCTATTTGGGAATGGGGTATTGGGGGGATGAAGGTATAACCCCTGTAATGATTTCATTATAGATAATTTATTCTTGAGCTACAGTAATTGCTAAATCAATTGATGTTTTTGGTAAAGTCTATGGCTATGATTATGACTCACTTTAAAATCGATTTTTTAGCATTGGTTTTTGTTTTGTAAATAGAACTCACATTTAAAATTTATTTTTAAACATTAAATAAATTTTCGTGTTTACCATTAAGGAGTCTCTTTATAATCTAAACTTAGTCAATTTTTGGAGGGGGGGGAGGCACCCCCAGTGAACGGATTGGCTGTTCTCTTTAGAAGAATAATTTGCAATTGGTCCTTTTATTACATTCTATAACATATATGTCCTAAAAATATAAATGTGTTTACATGAAATATTGTTTTTTCTTTTGGTAAGAGTGATTGAACTAGATTTACTAACATCTCAGTGTAGTCACTTATTTGTGAAAAAAGTCTGAAAATATCTGAGTAGAATATCATTATAAGACATTGTATTTAAATGATTCATTTCCTTTATTTATTTTTCAGCCAGGATCATAGTTCACAATGGAGCAATATTCATTGTTTATAATCGCAGCATGACTTGTATTAACAACTGTAGATATTTACTGTCTATGTTAGTAATAAAGACTGCATAGTAGTAGGAATTTTGCTTTCTGGATTGAGAAAGTTATACATTCTTGTATGTATAAAAGTATTATATACAACATTTGGGCTATTATTTAGAGCTTTGTACTGAAATTATACTTTATGATATCTATTAAATTGAAAACTCTACCTAAGAGAGAAATTGATAGTGTGAGACTAATGGCAAAGCAATTTTGGTATTTGAAACATTTTTGTTGATTAAACAGACAGTTAAAGAAAAGCCCTGTGTCTTTAAAACCTGTTAATGTAGAAAGTATAGCAGATGTAACAGTTTTTAGTCAGGAGTTAAATGAGATAATGACAATTCACGCTTTTTCAGTACATTTTATGTGCTTAATATTTTTATTGTAATTCTTGTTATGTCACTTCCATTCGTGGAAGAATTATTTGGAGCCCTCTTGTGGACAGGAAATTACTAAAATGAATTTCTTTTCAAAGTGAACTTTTATCACTTTTCCAACTTAAAGTAAAATGACAGATGTAGAATATACCAGGGAAAAATGCCATGCTAGAAAAAGATCCAGAGAATAGAAAATTTTTAACATTGAGAAAAGTATACCGAAATTTAATGCCAAAGGATTTTCTCTCTTACAGCTCCTTTTTAATTTTCTTTCTCTTGCTAGAGTTTTAGGTCTAAGTTGGGAGGTTTTATGAAGCTCCCAACTACGTTTACATATGTGTGTGTGACTTTATGAATAACTTAATAAATAATATATCTCTAACTGAATCTTTCTCTAAATTGTTTTATTTGTGTCTTATATTCGGTGTTTTGAATTAGACATTTTTAGTAAGAAAACAAATGACAAATTATTTCCCTCAGCTTTGAATGCCTCGTCCTTTCTAGCTCTGAACCCTACCGCCACTGCTGTCTCTGCAACTGTCTCTAGTTCATTCCAGCCCTCAGTGATCTTCCCTTCCTGTGAACCGTTTTCCTTGGTGCTGTCGACATTCTTCTCAGATATCAAATTTATTTGGATATATGTATCTTATATTTATTCTATCTCCCATGTTCTTAAAACAGAACAGACATTTAAAAACTGTTGACTTTCTTGATTCACAGACCTTTACTTTCTTTGTTATTTATGAAAAAAGTAAATATTCCATACTAACAGTGGAGTTAAATATGAAGTCTGTGATGTCTGCTTATGCTGTCATTTTGAATATGAAAAATATATTTGTAATATTAAAGCTTGAATTTATTTTAAATTAGTGAATAAAATACTGATGGCTCTACTAGTTTTCATAATATGAAACAGTAAATGTGTCAGGAGACTGAAACATATTTCTTAAATATGCCTTTTGATTTTCAAAATTCTCTCATTATGGGAAAAAAATTGAAAGTGACTGTAGAATTAATGGTAACTTGGAAACCTTGAGTAATAAGTCCTTCGATATTAGCCAATTTTCTTTTTTTTTTTTTTTTTTTGAGACAGAGTCTCACTGTGTTGCCCTGGCTAGAGTGTCGTGGCGTCATCCTAGCTCACAGCAACCTCACACTCCTGGGCTCAAGCAATCCTCCTGCCTCAGCCTCCCGAGTAGCTGGGACTACAGGCATGCGGCCACCATGCCTGGCCAATTTTTTCTATATATTTTTAGTTGTCCAATTAATTTCTTCCTATTTTTAGTAGAGACGGGGTCTCGCTCTTGCTCAGGCTGGTCTCGAACTCCTGAGCTCAAACAATCCGCCCGCCTCGGCCTCCCAGGGACCTAGGATTACAGGCGTGAGCCACCATGCCCGGCCTTAGCCAGTTTTCTGAATACAATTTTGGATTACTGTTGTATTTGCTTAATTGGAATATACTATGTATAATTTAACTTATTTTTGGCAACTTAGAGCCACAATTTGAATAATACTGATTCCAGTCAGTGTTTATTGGATACCTGTCTAATACAGTATTATTATTCTATTAGCCACATCTGTAACACCCTCAGCACCTAATATAGATTGTGAGGCCTTATGCCCCTTCCTTAGATCAGTAATTTTCAAAGTGAGGTGAGGCGAGGTTAGTTTTGACATGTGAGAATTAAAATAGGAGAATGTCTCTTTGTTTATTTTGTGTTCCAAAAGGGGGACGAATTGAGTTTTTGTATTAATATTAATACTATGTGGATCGGCTCTGAGGTTTTCCTAGGTCCACATTCAGGTGGTCACAGTGAGTGTGGTTTGGTGAGGGAAGATGTTGGAATTCTGTGTGTACATGCCAACAGCAGCACCATGAGTTTCTCACTTTTTTTAGTTTTTCTGTTACATTGTGTAGTTAACTTTTAAAAATACTTTTTAAAAGAATCTGTGATACTTTGTGTTGAGATGGGAAACAGATGTTTACTATCAACATATTTAAAAGAGTTGTAAAACTCAAAGATGAATTATACATTTTTATTACAAAAGATGAGAATCTATATGCTGATCTTTTTCCCATGATGACAAGTGGCTATTTCTATTAATAGTATGCTACAGTAGCAGATATTTTTAAGGAAAAAAAAAACACTGAGTTGTCACTTCAAGGCAAAATTGACACTTTAAACAGTAAGTGTGAAAGTACCTGTTTTTCAGAAGAAATTATTGTGAGGAGAACATTTCGAAAGCATGTTTAGACATATTTCCAATCTGTTGAAAAATCTTCCTTACAAAGAATTTGAATGGACTTTGGACTCATTCATTGGAAACACAAAAAGCCAAACGTTTTATTTAGTTTGTAAAAGTATCTAACATCAGGAAAAATAAAATTTTAATAACATTGACATTAGGTAGCTAACTTTTGACAAAAACTTTTGCATAGTTGGTGATAGAATGGAAAAGTAATATCTATTTAGTAAGTTAGTAAGTGATATATTTATAGATCTATGCATCTTTGTGAGCTAGGTTTTTCGGTTATGACCTATGACAGCTCTTTAAACCAAGTGTCAAAGTACATCGAACTTCACAAACTGGGAAACCAAGATTTTAAAACATAAAGAGGCATATTCAATAACAATGCTCTCACTTAATATAATGTTAATAGTATTTTTAGTGATGGCAAGATTAAAACAAATTAATATTTAAAATAATATTTAATTTAAAGTAAAAATGAAAATAATGCTATTTTTAACTTGTTTTTAGTTTATATTTTATAATATACATGTATGTAGTATAGATTTATAAATGAACACACACATACTGGAGGTATGTGCTTAAGTATTTTATTGTTGGGATGTTCAATCAAAAATATTGAGAAGCCCTGCAATAGATGACTTTAGATTTCTGAGCATTTTAACTTCTTGTGTTTGATAGTTACAGGTTTTTTCTCTTCTGTCTTGTTGAGTAGCTATTTCTTCCTATGGTCAATATGCCTACCTCTCTCTCTCTATTTATAGTTGTTGATTCTAATTTGCTATTGGTGTAGAAAACAGATTTCTGAAGTTTATTAAAACAGTATGTGTTAAAAACGAGCAAATGGTGTAAGATTATCACAATATGTGTTAAACGAGCAAATAAATGGTCTAGGAACATAACGAATTACCCTACAGTAGAGTGCATTGTCTTTATTTCATGGACTTGATCATATCTGTTTTAATGACTTAGAATTCTGTTCATTTGGGGGTGCTTATTTTCTGGCTCTTAGCTGTGCTTTGCAGAGATGTAGATTCTTGATAGTGAAGAGCTAGGTAGATGATTAAAATTATAAAATTATATGTATAGCTTTACTTTGTACCCATAGAGGAGAGACAACTAATGTTTGTTGTATATTTGCTATTTGTCAGGCAGATGCTTGACATTTTACATTATAACATTTCATTTAATCCTCACAATGACTCTGGATAGATATAGTTGGTGTATAGATAAAATTATTCTAATGCTCACCAAGTGAAGACCACCAGGAATATATCTTGTAGTGAAACAAGTTAGGTTGATTGGCTTGCTGCAAGGAAGAGCACATGCCTGAGGAACCCTGCAGTCTCAGTAATAGAGAATGGAAGGAGTTCTCTGTAGGGTTTGGCCTATGCTGAATGATTCTAATGAGAGACTAGAGGGATGTTGGGACTCCTGGATTGAATGCTATCATGCATCTAGTGGTTGTGGGTTAGTAATTGGGTCTCTCAGCAGTCTTTGCTTTGGAGGCAGGAGAAATGAGGGAGACTGGGGAAGTCAATCAATGATGAGAAAGTGGTAATCACAGAATGAGAGATTGTTGGTCATTTTGAAGCTGTAGTGTGGCCTTGAGAGAAACTTTGTTACCTGTCATTGGTCTTCTGTTGGTCTTGTCTGTGTCTTTCAGACATCACAGTCTGATTACCAACAGAGCTCTTTTTTACTTTCTCACAACCTACGGTTAGGAGAGAATAAGGAACTTGTTTGAGGCCATGTAGCTAGGAAGAAGTTGAGCCAGGACAGGAATTTGTGTCTGATGGTACTTAGTGATAAATAACCTGCATCCTTCCCCCTACCGTACCTGAGCACACACTGCTAAATCCCTCAGGCACATTTTCCTGAACTGGGTGCCTCAAATTCCTTCCCAGCATTTTGCTTCAGGCGGTCACTGCTGATTGGTCTGAGCCAGCATGGTAGGTAGATATGAAACCTGTTTTATACATCTTCGTAATATGCTGTGTAACTTTTGGATTCGACTGATTTTAATGAAGATTATTTTAGTAATTGCTAAAATTAAATTAACTTGGAGTTTTGAATACTCTTGTGTATATATTTGTTATACAATAGAATTTCCCTATAAAAATAACAATTTGAATGCTTTTTATATGTTACAAGTAGATTGATTTGTAAAGGATTTAGTGCTTTCAGGACATTTTGTTTTGGTCTTCATGCTTTAAATGTTTATATGTGATGCAGATGCAGATTCTCTATTGATTGTTTCAAATCCAGTAGCATTTTTTATAATCTAAGTAAAATATATATGTGGGCAATTTTCTTACTAGATTTTGAGAAGAAAATGTTCTTTCTACTGAAGAAAATTGTTGAAGTTTGGCATTCTATTTTTTGTTTATATAGTTAAGATGGCAATTCGTTGTGTCTAGACAAAATGTTCTGATGATATGTTTTCCTTTACTTTCATATAAAATTGGTCTAGAAATATTCCTGCTTTTGTATCTCCCTTTTTCGTTTAGTCAAATGTCATGAACATTTATACAAATAAGTTTAGGACCATAGTATAATTTTGAATTTTGAATGTAATAGATAATCTTAAACCTAACTCTGTGCCTTGTCTGATTATTCCCTTAGGATAAAACTCTTAGGAATGTAGTTGTTGTGGCAAAAGATATGTGTTAATTTTGGGGGGTCGGGAAGAGAAGGATACATATTTCCTAATTTTAAAGCATCCTTGAATTTCTGGGTAAATCTTGCTGTTTCATTATGCATTATTCTTTTAATATGATAGAGAATACTTCATTTAGAATGTTTATAATATTGTTCATGAAAAAGATAGACTATCAATTTTAATTTCTTATAAAATCTTTGATAGATTTAAGTATCAGTGTTACACTGCCCTTATGAGCTGGGAAATATTTTTAATTCTATGGAAGAGTTTGTGAAGATTGATTTTATTTCATACATAAATGTTTTAAAGAATTCACTGGTGAAGCCATCTGGAGTTTTCTTGTGGAGATTATTGACTGTATTTCTTTAATACATGTAAGACTAATTCACATTTTCTATTTATCAATTTTTACAGGTTTTGCTTTTTAAGGGATTTGTCCATTTCATATAAATTTTCCAGTTTGGCTTAAGGATTTTTGCATATCCTTCTATTAGTGTTTTGATATTTTTAGTATCTATAATTATATCTGCTTCTTAAATCTGCTTGTTGGCAACTTGTGCCTCTTTATCTCATTTAGTCTTTTTAAAGATCCAATTTTCAGCTTTCAAATATTCTTTACTTTCTATTGATTTCTGCTTTTACCTTTATTTCTTTCCTTCTACTTTAAAAAAATTTAATTTGCTGGGTTTTTTTTTGTTTGTTTGTTTGTTTTTGTTTTTGAGACAGAGTCTTGTCTCCCAGGCTAGAGAGATTGCAGTGGTGTCATCATAGCTCACTGCAGCCTCAAACTCCTGGGCTCAAAGATCTTTATGCCCTGGTCTGCCAAAGTGCTAGGATTACAGGTGTGAGCCACCGAGCCTGGCCCAATTTGCTGTTCTTTTTTAAGATTCTTGGGATGGGTACTTAAGTCATTAATTATCAGCCTTTCTTCTTTATTTATGCATGTACTCAGAAATGGGATTTTGCTGTGTTGCCCAGGCTGGTCTCAATTCCTGGGCTCAAGCTATCCTCCCGCCTCAGCTTCCAGAATGGCTGGGCCTACAGGCATACCGTGCCCAGCTCCCATTTTCTTTTTTAATGTTTTATTTTTTTAATGTATACATTTATGTCTATGAAATTTCCCTCTTAATACAACTTTAGCTGGATCTCACAAGTTAGATTTATATTATTTTTGTTATTAAATTGAAAACATTTTAAAATTTCCATTGTGGTTTCTTCTTTGACCCATGGGTTATTTAGAAGTACATTGCTTAGTATCTGAGCATTTGGGGATTTTCTGGCTATATTTTTATTATTGATATCTAGTTTAATACTGTTGTCGTCTGGGACCATTTTTTCTATGATTTCAATTGTGGGTAACTTGTTGACACTTGCTTTGTGGTCAGTTTTAGAAAATTGAGCACAGTGTGCCATATATAGCAATTAAGTCAAGTTTATTAATCATGTTTGATCTACTATAACACTGTGGACTTTTTTTTATCACTCAGTTGTTAAAATCTCCAGGTGTGTGAGGATTTGTCTATGGTTTTAGCCCTCAAATTTCACCTTATATATTTTGAGGCTAAGTTATTAGCTGCAAAGAAATATGTGATTGTGATTTCTTCCTATTGGATTGATCCTTTTATCATCTTTATCTCTAGTAATTTGTTTTACTTTAAAGTCTATTATTTTGGATGTTAGTATAGCTTTCTTTTGGCTTCTCTTTCCATCTTTCTCCTTTAACCCTTTCTTTGTCTTTATACTTAAGATGAATCTTTTTAAGTATTATATACTTGGGTTTTGTTTTTTACTAAGTTTGATAATCTCTGTTGTTTTACATTTCATGTAATCACAGTACTACAAAATTTGGGTTTAAATTTACCATTTTGGTATTTATTTTCTACTTCCACCATCAGTCCTTTATAACTTTTCCCTTCTATTTCTTTCCGATTAATCAAACATTTATTCCAACCTCCTGACCCCCCTTAGCTTGTTGCTGGTTTGTTATTATAAATTATTATCTTTTCTGGTTAACCTAGTGATTACAATATACATCTCTGACTGTTTTGAGTCTGTTGTAAATTACTGTCTTTATCATTTCCGGAGAAATGGAAGGGCCTTACAACACTTTAATTCCATTTACCTCTCTTCCAGCCCTTGTTTTATTTTAAACCCCAAAGATGTCATTATTATTGTTGTTGAAGTAATAGTAGTAATAAGAATAATGCTGTTGTGGTTAAAATAATCATTACTCATTTCAGTTTGTCCTCATGTTTACCCTTCTGGAGCCTGTTTCTTTCTGTTTCAGTTCTTTCTTTATGTATGTCTTTATTTCTTTCTGTTTGATCGTATTTGCATCTGAATAATTTTCCTTTTATTCAAGCAACTCCCTTTAGCATTACTTTTAGTGCAAATCTTCTGGAAATGAATTCTTTGTTTTGTTTGCCTGAAAATTTGTTTATTTTACCTTCATTTTAAAGGGTCTCTACTTTCAGCTTTGAGCACCTTCAACGTGTTATATTATTATGTTCTGGCTTCCACTGTTTATGTTAAGTCAGTCTTTGCTTTTATTGTTGTTCCTTTGAAGTTAATGTGTTTTCCTTTGGATACATTTAAGATTTTGTCTTGTCTTTGTTTTTCAACAGCTTTACTATGATGTGTTTATGTGTAGCTTTTTATTTTAATTATTCTGCATGGAGTTTGCAGAGTGTCTTCAGTCTGTCTTTGGCTTGCTATCTTACTCACTTTGAAATTTTCTTAGCTAATATTGTATTCTATCCAATTTTCCCCTTTCTTTGTGGGACTACAGTTATGCGCATGTTAGGTCATTTCACTCTTTGCATTCTTTTTTCCCTTTCTGTCAGTTTGGAGATTTTCTACTAAGCCATCTTCAAGTTCCCTTATATCTTCTCTGTCCAGTATCCAGTTATACCCAATTATTGAGTTTTTAATTTTGATTTTTGTATTTTTAGTGCTAAAATTTATGTAGATTCACGTTCTCATGGTGTTTTCATCTGCTTTCTTGAGTGTGTTAATTATTATTACAAAATTCCTGTCTGACTCTAATACCTACATGTCCTGTGAGGCTATTTTTGTTGTCTGGTTTTTGATCCATTTGATCTTTTTTACTTGGATGTCTGGTAATATTTTATTAACACCATGATGAAAAATTATTGAGAATCTAAATGGTAGTTATCTTTCTCCACATAGGATTTAATATTCTCTGGCTGGCAGTTAGAAAACATTGGTCACTTTGATTGATATGGCGTGAGGTTGAATAAAGGGCAGTCAGGAAATTCTAGTAGCCTCAGTCTTGGTGCAAAGCCCTACTATGGTTCCATTTGAAAATTAGGAATATTTACTAAGATGACTCTTCCTTGGAAAATCCTGAATTTCAAGTATTGTGAGGCTGATGAAAACTTCGCTTAGCTTTTTAGCTTCTTTGCAGCATCTTTTTGCTGGAGTTTTCTGAATTTCTGTCTATGCTGTTTATGATTCAGCACATTCTAGGAAAAGTTGAGCTGAAGAATGTTGGGTTCGTTTCTTGGAGTTTCCTTTTTTTTCTGGGATTCTCAATTCCTGGCTACTTTTGTAGTGCAGAATTCCAATTTTTGTCTTGCCAATCCTGTGAGACTGGGATGCTGCTGCTTTCTCTGCTTGGCCTTTTTTGCCCTGTGCTGGTTATCGGCAAATACCTCAAGGGGGAATAGGAGGGGATCTTCTCAATGTGTTTCCCTTCTCTAAGGGATCTTAATCTTAGCCCCTCATGTCCTGGCTCTTGGTTGCTCTCCTTATGCCTTCAAATAGATGGAGATTTAGGGATATTCTATGTCACTTTTATAGTTGTTTTCAGTGGGAATGTTGGTCTGATACAGCTATTCCCTCATAGCTAGACCTAATTGCCTTTCATTTTGTGTCTTGGTTTCATTTTTTGCTGTTTTGTGCTATAGGATCACCAATTATCTCTCTCTTCTAGCTTTCTAATAGCTAAGAATAGCGAAAATTAAATACTTTAACTATGTTACTTATCAGGGCACCATCAGCCAAACAGTTGCTTAAGTCAGACATCTCTAGGAGCCATCCTTAGTTCCTCTCTTTTCCTTATCCTCCATATCCTATCAATTTCAGAGTGTATCTGAAATCCATCCACTTCTCTCCATCTCCATACTACCATTCTAGTTCAAGCACCATCTCTTTCCTGGACTACTGCACTAATCTTGGAACTAATCCTACTTTTCATTCACATTCCCCTGTAACACTTTGTCCAAAAATAGCTTGAATGTTTCCACTGAAGAATACATTTCCTTAAAATAAAATCACACATCCTTACCATGGCCCTTCAGAGTCCTACATGATCTGGCTCCTGCCTACCTCGATGATCTCATCTCATTTGATTTACTCTGCTTCAGTTACACTGGCTTCCTCTCAGTGCCTCACGCCTGCTGCAAACTCGTACTCCGACCTGGGCTGAGTCTTTGGACACACCAATTCCTTTGCTTAGGATGCTTCTCAGTATACTCCTGTATCCTCTGTGCATGGATTGTGCCTCTTAGCTTTCTTCTTTCCTCAGAGATACCTTTCCTGGTTTCTGTCTCAGGATCCTTTTGAACACTTAATCACATTTAGTAATTCATTCCTCCCCAGTAGGTGAGAGATTCCAGAAGGGTAGGCATATATTAATATATGTTTTATTTGCCACTATAACCAGTACTTAGTACGGGGCCTTTTGTATAGTAGGTTTTTTATAAATGTTTGTGGATTAAAGGAGTAAATGACTATTATAGGTACTGTGCCAAGCTCATTACCTGAAGCAGATTTAATCCTTCAACTCGGAGCAAGAGCACCATCAGGTAGGTAGGTGCTAGTGTTAACTGCATTTTACTGATGAGGAAAGTGAAGCTTAGCAATGTTTGATAGTTTTCCTGAAGCCAACTAGCAAGGTGGGCTTTTTTGTGTTCTTGGATTTTTTTACTTCTCTAACCTTTTGACCAATTTTCACCTTCTTTAGGTCATATCCTCTTTACTGTATCTTAAAGCCAATGGTTATGGAAATACCAATATTCTGATATTTCAACTTTAGTTTCTTGCCTTTGCTTAACATTTAATTAATTTTTAACATTTTAATTTTAAGGTTTAATTTAATAATTTCAGTGTTAATTTTAACATTAAGCCAAAATGTCAGAAAAGAAATTTGAAGTTTGTAATGGGAATTGAGAAAAAGTTAACTGAGGTTTGGTGCCTATAGGACTTAAATGCTTGAAGTAGTGTGTACTGTATGGCTATCAGGTATTGTGAGTGATTTTTCAAGCTATAAAATCTCATTACTTTGTGACTGTAAGTAGAAAGACTATGCTGTAATTAATTATATATGTGAATATATTTCATATGTATTTGAAGAAAACATTTTTGAGCCTTTTATACTTAAAGGACTATTTAGTTATACAGAATTTAAATTTTAGCACTCAAAAAGACCAACAAAATTTCCTTTCCATATTAGGTATCATTTTTTTATCCTTACTTATTAGTCTACATGCAGTAATTCTGTTCTTTTTATTTCTTTATTCAGAAAATCAACTATTAATAGTAAGCGGGGCACGGTGGCTCCTGCTTGTAATTCTAGCACTTTGGTAAGCCGAGGCAGGAGGATTGCTTGAGCTCAGTAGTTCGAGAACAGCCTGAACAAGACTAGAGCCAATCTCTATAAAAAAATAGAAAAATTAGCTGGATGTGGTGGTGCGCATCTACAGTCCCAGCTACGTGGGAGGCTGAGACAGGAGGATCACTTGAGCCCATGAGTTTGAGATTATAGTGAGCTATGAAAAGGCACTCACTGCAGCCTGGGTGACAGAGTCACCAAAAAAAGAAAGAAAGAAAGAAAAGAAAAGAAAATCAGCACTTAATCACAGTAGTATTTGTTGAGCACCTCCTATATGGTAGGCACTTTTTTAGGTTTTAGTGTACAGTGGTAGATGAAACAGACAAAATCCCTCTCATAATAGAGGTTACATTTAAGTAGCAGGGATACACTCAACAGAATAATAAGTAAAATATGTAGTATAATATATTCAATGGTGAT
>CAUYSK010105244.1:0-30273 GCA_963575035.1 Avahi laniger
TAGCCTTCTGAACGGGGAGTAGTATGAGGAGAGCTATCTCTATATGTTTTACTTTTCTGAAGTTACCTTATTATCCTTGCTATTTATATTAGCAGAACTAAAAAGATGGATAAGTAGTTTTCTTGAAATATAAAGCTCAGACCCACATCAAAGACGTTTCTAAGACATGAAAGTAGGAGAGGCAGCAGTGAAACCAACAGCTAGTTCTAAAACAAGTAACCAAGTATAATTGTGTTATAGGGTCTTAACGGGAAAGATCTGGATACTGCCTAGCTCCATTTTACCTGAAACTGTTTTCATTTCTCTTTGACCAATTAATTGAACTTATGGAAAAGTCTCCTAAGGATATAACAGAAATGGTAGTAATAATTTATGTCCATCACCATGTTATTTTAAGCTCTGAAAAATTAGAAATAACCTAAATGTGTATCTTTATTCTTTTCTGTCTTTTTCCGGAGTTTCTACAATGGACCTGTCAGTGTAATAGAAAAATACTTGGATATATTTTCTTAGGTGTCTTTTTAAAGTGGGTATTAGCAATAAACATTAGCCAAAAAAATATTTTAGTGGCTACGGGTTACAGAATACCTACCAGGAGTAGTACTTCTTCTGATTTTGTTCTTGGGTCAAATCTTTGGGACTCCAGTTCTGCCTCTGCACACTGTCAGCAACCCCCTGGGCTTTAAGTGCCACTGTGGGGGATGGGGGAGGCATTCAAGGGGAGCACAAGAAAGAAAAGACAGAGAAATGTACATTTATTTGGTGGGATCCATTAAAATTCTCCAGTAATTTCAAGTGATCACAAAACTGGATTTTATTTCTTAATTATTTTTGATAAGTATGTATTTTCAAAGATCAACTTCATTCTACCATTTCTTTTTTGCTAAACATGTTTTTGATTAGCAATTGTATCTTCATACTCCTTGCTATTGTTCTAAGTTCTCCGAATCTGTACTTCCTTTTTCTCTTAATATTGTCATTTACCATTACTTTGCTGAATCTTCCATACATACAAAGAAATTAAATGAAATTAAATTGTTTAAATGTGCTTTGCAGCTAAGATTTAGTTTTCCTTCTTAGATATCTTAAAATTCTACCGTTTGTTATTTTTTGCCTAATAGTAGCTTTTTCCATCAACGGGAGTAAAAGTAGTCAATAAAAGTCAATTGCTGACTCCGTGACTATAGGGAGGGCTTACCATAATGCATATTGGAAATGTCTTTGAAACCCTTTTCCTGAATGGGAAGTGCCATGGCTTGTGTTTTATGGTCTTCTAATGTTAGACGGTAATCTCATTTAGCATTTTCCCAAAGTGAAAACAGTGCATTAGGGCCACATAACAAGCATTGCAGATCAATACAGAGGCAGAGCTTTACCCTTGCAGATTAATCCAAGAAAATGTCCCACAGTCTACTCCCGGAACTGGGGGGCAATTATGCAGATTTCCGCTCCTCTTACCCCCTTTCTACCATCTAATCATCAATATAGGTTGAAATGCATGTAGAAAGAATTTCAGGAGATGACTGTGCGCACACATGCATACACACACACACACACACACACACACACACACACACACGGAACAGACTTCCAGACAGGAAATCAAGGGCCCTGGAAGTGAGTAGTATTGATTTGTGGCGATAAAAGTATATTTTGACACATTTCAAATCATAAATAACTCATGGACTTTAACTTGAATGACTAATACATCAACTCAGGGTAAATGCTTATCTACAACTTAAATTACCTCTTTCTAAGGAGTCCATAGTATTAGATGAATTATCCCATTGTGAATAGTCTTTTTAAAGGAAGAAATGTGCTGTCTTTATGACGCGCAGTATGTAGGTGCTCACTTTTACAGCCTTTCCCTGTAAAAAGACTATCTGGTTAGGGTGGTTCTGTTCTTCCCTTCCCACCCTCCTTCCCCTTCTTTTAAACCTAAGACACATCAGCGACGCCATCAGTTGTCAACACTAGGGCGGAAGGCAGTCCTGCTTTCCTGTTCACTGTTAGCGATATCCGTCATGTATTTGCTAAGTTCAGCTGACCTCATGCTTAATCATATTTTGCTCAGTGTTTATCCAGATGTGGGGCTTGCTGTAATTAGTCAGCTGGTGGTATCTGTGCCTGTACTTTTGAAGCACAGCTGATTCCTTTTAAATGCTGATGTTCATGGTAGAGGATTAGGGAAATCTGTGTCCAGAAAAATTCACCGACGTCTGAAATCATAAAAAGCATGGAAACCCCTGGGATTCGATTTAAATTCTGTTCTGAATGGTATTTGACAGAGCAGTAAGGTAATGAGTGAAAAAGTAAAAGTGATGTTATATAAAATTTGTGAAATTATTTTTTTCTCTGCATGTCTGCATTCTTTAGAGGGTAGTAAGAAGTAAATTCCCTCAGGGACCAGTAACATGGTTTGCATTTCTATTCTAGCAAAATATATATTAGCTTAGTGTGCTGGATAAAAGTAATGAGGAGACAAATCATTACCCAGGGGTTTCCTTATTGATGAGAAATGTTCCCCCTGTGTTCTCTAGGGATTTTTAAAGAACCCATTAAATATAGAATAATGCTATTTCAAGATTACTATGGAAATAACAAATTTAAATTTAAAAAATAGAACTGATAAAGACTAGCTTTTTGTATGAAACAAAACTAATTTGGAAAAACATATGAATTCCTAGATTAAAAATGGTAATATGTGTTTTCTCTGTGTATATCTAGTCCTTATATTCCAAATTTCTCTGCCACATTAACAAGAATATTTTATTTTCATTTGTGTATAATTTATTTGGTTTGTGTTATTATTCTCAAGTGTGTATTATAAGCTTTTTAGAAACATTTACATTTGGTCTAGTATGTTTACTGAGAAGCAATCTAACTAAAATCTGAGATATGTAAGTATAATTAGCAAAATTTTAAAATGTTCTTTCCACTCATTTGTATTCATTCAGCGCGTTTATTACGTGGCTTCTATAGGGATATCCATATCTAGGAGCCGAGGTCACAAATAAGACAAAATCCTCCTCGGCATTTGCATTCTAATAAACGTAGGCTAGTAAACTGACTCCCATGTAGTCAGTGTTGCGTGCGTGGGGAGAGAAGTTAATACAGGATCAGCCGGGTCGCCATAAAGGGAGTGATAGACTTACCAGGGAGGGGAGAGCTAATGAGAGCCACATACAGAAGGTTCCACATGAGCTAAGTGTTGACGATGAGTAGGTATTTTCCAGATACAGAGGAGTGGGTGGGAGTTTGGGTGCATTTCCAAAATCAAGAGCAGCATGAGCAGGGATGTGAAGAGAAGTGTAAGAGCCAGTTCCCAGGCGTGGTCTGTCCGGGCTGTCGCAGTGCTGGGGGCATGGTGGGGGATGCAGGCTGCAGAGTACACAGGAACCTGATCTGTTGACCTTGTATTTTATGTAGAAAGTAGTGGGGAAAGATACTGTCTCCGATTTGTCTATTAGAAAGAGTTGTCTAGAAGGAATATGGAGGCAAGAGTAGAGGGTGAAAGTTCAGATACAGAAAGACCAGCTCGGAGGTCACCAGTTGAATCCAGGATATAGATTTATATACAGAATTGATTTAATGACAGTGAGTATGGAAAAGGAGGCCCAGACAGCGGGGATCTCAAACCTTGTGACCAGCTGAACGTAGGAATGGAAGAGAGAAGTTAGGGCTCCTGGGTTTTTGGCTTGGCTGGCTAGGATGAAGAGTACTGACACTGTTGATACGGTTTGGGTCTGGGGTTGGGGTTGGGTTTGGCAGGGAAGGTTATATTGCCCAGAGTAGTTGAAACTCATAGCAGTTTCAATTAATGGAACTCATTTTGTATAATTTATTTACCGGGTGTACATTTTTATCATGGGAACAATTTTGATATCTTTCTTCAAAGTTTAAGGAAAATCATTTCTCTTAAACTTTTTTCTAATTTGCAACATATATGTCTGATTTTATATTTTATGTATTCTTTAACCTTGACTTTTATTCCGAATGAAGACCCTTTGTCTCAGTGGTCCCTGCGTTTGTTTCCAGGCGGTATGAGTCTCACCCAGTCTGTGCTGACCTGCAGGCCAAGATTCTTCAGTGCTACCGCCAGAACGCCCACCAGACCCTCAGGTGCTCTGACCTGGCCAGCCAGTACATGCACTGTGTCAACCATGCCAAAGAGGTGGGTGTGCCAGCCAGGCCCGCGGGGCTCCAGGAGAATAGAGAGCCTGACGTCATGGGGCAGTGGTAAGGATTTAATGACCCGATGTGTATGAAAAACTCAACTGGTCACCGTCAAGAACTACTGTAATGACTTGGTCAGGTCTTAACTTCTATCCAGGTCGTTGTGGGAAGAACCTCTGCCCTCCTCTGTTCAACTCATTTACTTGCAGAGAAAAAGATTCTACTAAAATTTTGCTTTTATCCACCTGCCCTGAACTTTTTTCCTCTCATAATTGTGTCCTCACGGTCATTGCCTCATACTTCTAGACCAATATTCAGAGCCAGCAAAGGGAAGGTTACAAATTAAGAAGTCAGCAATTTTGGGTCCATAAGCAGTAGGTAGTCACACAAACAGCCTGGTTTAAAAACAAAACCCACCATTAATCACTGTTGAATCCTTCCACCAGTGGATAAAGTACACTCGACTGGGCAGGGAAAGAGAGACCAGAGACAGCATTTAGGAAAGAATTTCCAGTGCTTTTATATGCCATAGCCGCATTTTCCTCTTGACCCTTCATATCAGAATAATATGATATTCATAGGATGTGTATTTTCTCTAATATATGTACTTCAGAAAGCTAATGATAAACCCTGAAGCAAATTATCAATTCTGACAGGTCACATAATTGCCTAGCATTTAACCAATTTAACAGTTGGATGTAGGTTGTTCTGCGAGGCGGAAATTGTTAGAAACCTTGATTCCTTCTGCTGACAAACTCCATAGATTTGGCCTTCTAACCCTACTAAATCTAGTATTTGAGTTACACAGCATGCCTTTGTACAGTCTAATCTGCTGTAGTTGTAATAATATCACTTAGTGTACATTTCTGATACTCTAAGTATCTGATGGGAGGGTTGGTATTGTCTGTATAGCTGGGAAATAACAGTAATATCAGTGGAAAAATATAATCAAGATTTATTAAAAGCCTATGCTGTCTTTAAAAGCCCAGTGACTTGTGGCTTTTTTCTGTTTCTTGCTTGTAGCAGCACTTGTATAACTCTCAGTAGTATGCCAGGGATTCTTTTCTGTAAAGGTCTTTGGTAGAGGCAGTATTGCTAATGTTAAGTTGGTACATTTTATTTGTCAAAAACAGCTTCTGATGTGCTCTTAACAAGCTCCAACCTTCAATATTAATACTAACTGAGGCACTTGGGACTTGTAGGTTGACTCATGGATTTTTCTAACTTGGTGACAGTGCCTTATTGCGAGTGGGGCTTGGGTAGTCAGTGGGAAAGAGCGGCAGTGACAAAGCGTATCCTTCAACGCTGGTACCTAACATATGTGCCTGTTTCCGCAGTGTGCTTTGTAACATTACTAAAGTAGCAACTGCAGGGGCGTTTGGAGTATTGACTCCATCCTGCCTGTCTAGGTTGTGTTGAATCATCTACACATAGCCCCATGAGATCTATGGCATGTATTTATAGGATAAAAGAAAGTTAACTTGGGACAAAATCAGATATGCCCCATGGTGCAGCAGAGAGTAACAATCTGAGGCAGATCTGAGTTAGTATCCAAGCCCTGTCTTTCACTAGCTCTGTGACCTTGGGCCTTGGTTTTTCTCATCTGTGAATTGGAGTAATGCTGTGAGGACTACATTGATATAAAGTATTCAGTAAATCTTATTTTTTCCCTTCTTTCCTCAGTTGTTGTTATTTCATGGTGAAACTAACTAAACAGATCAGCCAGAAGTCGATCATTGTTACTAGTGATTTCAAAACAGACTCTCCTTCCTCTTCCTCCCTTCCCAATCTGAAATATAATTTAATATTAATATTATTTTCAGCTAGTATGTTTGGAGTGCTTACTATTTTCACAACTCTTATATCCAATTATTAGGGGGTGTATGATATAAGGTAATATTAAAAAGGTATGTCTCCAAACCTTTTTTCCTAAGATGGGCAAGACTGAAATGGACAAGAACAGCAAGAAAAAATACCATCTTATATTTCTACAGTGCTTAGGATTTCAAGGTTATTTTACATCCATTCTCTCACTTGTTTTTTATGACAACCTCAGATGTAAATAGAGATGGGTTTAGTTTCACCATTTTACAGTTGAGAGCATTGAAGCCCAGGGAAGTCATGATGATAAATTTGACAACTAGACCAAGATGTACCGTGCCATAAAAACAAAAAATTTCCAAATAAATTCAAAAGTTTCAGTCTTTGAGTGGGTGAGCGTGTAAAGGGGCGTCCATCCTCCACTACAGAAATGAGATGACGAGGGAAAGTGAGAGCGGAAACCACAAAGGGAGGCAAAGAAGGTTGACAATCCAATGAACTGGTCACAGAGAGCCTTAAGGTCACAAAGAGGGCAGTGGGTTGATAGAGCCCGTGATGAAAGGCGTAACTCAGCACTGCCCCGTTTTAAGATCATGTCAAACTGATCCTTGCCAGGGGGAGCTTATATTAGTATTTCATGAGTAGTTACTTTGCCTCTGATACCAGGGTGTCCTTTTGCTCCTTGGGAATTTAGCCTAACCTTGTGGCCCCAACTCTGTGCCTGTTGTTAGAGGAGACTTCAGCAGGATACAAGGTCCTACTTATTGTAGCAGTTCCTGATGGGCCAACTCCCCTGCGTATGTTTCCTGTTAAATCCAGAGAACAAGCTGGACATGCTAAACAAGGAAAATGCTAAACATGACAACAACCCATTAGGTCATAACATCCATTTCCGACAAAGTACAAGGCTTTCCCCCATGGAATAATTCCAATAGCCAAGTCCACTCTACTTTTAAATGACTCATAAGATTGGCCTCTCACTGGTTCCCTGGGGCATGGTTCTAGGGACTAATAGATTTTACTGATAGGAAAATTTCCGGATATTTCTTAGCCCTACTCTTCCTTTCTACTTATTTTTCCATTTATTCTGATCAGCCTTTCTTCAGCTATTCTTAAACAATTCCTCATGGCTTGACATGAGACATTTTGGCTATTGTTTCTAGTATATTAAGTTATGTGTTCTTCATGAGGGAAAGAGATATTAAATTGCTATAATTATTATTTCTATGACTTAAAAGCTACCGGCTGGCTATCTGAGATACAGCATTTAAAAATGAAGGAAAACATTGTCTGGCACAGACTTCTTTATTTCTCATATATACTTAGCCTCATAACTTTCTTAAGCTCCTCAAGGTTGGATTACCTCTTCTTGCCCCTAAAACCTGGTTCCCATTCTATGAGGTTCCCTGTCTACACAAGAGACCATGGAAGCCAATAGTGTTTGCCCGGTTGGACCAAAATGTGCCCAAATTCTATTTTACAAGATGAGGGGTAGGGTGTAGAAAGGGTTTGCTTCCAGATCTGCATTGCCTCTGGGATAATGCCCTGGGACACACCACTTCCCTGCTATTTACTTGCAGAATCGAGCTGCTTTGGGGAAGCTGGTCTAAGCATTTCAGCGTTTTCTCAGCCCTGCTGCAATTGACTGAAAGGTACAGACTCGGCTGGATCCTTACGGAACATTCTCTGTTCACTGGAGGTTAGGATTTGTGGGAAATGCTGTTGCGACCATCCTAATCTAGTCATGATGACTTGACCTTCAGTTTCTTCTTTGATAAATTGAGGGTTTGAAGTAGGTGATCCATGAGGACCTTCCCACTCTGTCATTCTAGGATGGATTCTGCTTTCACGTGTGAGAGCAAGAGGCGGTGTACGTAAGCACACATGATCACGGGCACACTCAAGAGACGTGGCCTGTTTGGTACAAGCTGTACCCATACTTTTGAGATCTCCAATTTTTGTACCTTTGCCTCTTGGATTTTGTCATCTGCCTTACACATTCGCGCAGGAAGAACACCTGCGTTCTGATTGGCCTGCCTGCTGCCTGGCCTCCAACCTCCACATACCTTTGCCTTGAAATTCACACTCCTGACGGCCCTGGGAAAGCCAAGGTGGCAGAATGAACTGGGAGGGAATAGAAACAGTTTCACAGTTTCTCTAAAGTCAGTGAAGTAAAAAACGGCTATCTCAGCGCTGCCTGGCAGAATGTAGTTTGCCGGCTAAAGAAGTCCATTAGAAAATTCGGGCTACCTCCTGTATCAGGATGCCCAGATGAGGGATTTTG
Source organism: Avahi laniger (assembly GCA_963575035.1). NCBI lineage: Eukaryota > Metazoa > Chordata > Mammalia > Primates > Indriidae > Avahi > Avahi laniger. Next base: position 8,282 of record CAUYSK010105244.1, read on the forward strand.
GAGATAGAGCAGGAAGCCAGGATCTGAAGAACCAAGGACAGGCTATAGGACCAAAAGCAAGGGCCAGCTCTAGGAGACGGCCAATGACAGAGGTCAATGTGGGGCCGGGAGTCAGATGATAGGGCAGTCAGGAGTCCATAAACCACAGCAGAGGTTTCAGTCAGTAAGCAGACAATGCATCAGTACCCAGACAAGCAGGTAGCTCAGCTCAAGGAAGGACCAAAATAAAGGCCTGTTTTAAGTGAGGCAGCCTTCACCTTAGACCTATATGCTTCCTGCTGACCTCTCTAGGGGGATCAGAAAGTGACCTGGCTGCAGTGAGGAGCATGGAGTCAAGACCCTGAGAAGTGAGTCTAGATCCTAACGTGGCAACACTCCAATCCAAGACTAGTGTACACAGTTTTCTCATTTCTAAAATGTAATTGACATCTCCAGTGTATAGTTAGGCTCTAAAATCAAAGACTCCAAGATCAGTGCATATGGAGGAATTTGCTTTAGCAGAATTTCTGTCTACCTTCTTAAGGACAGTGTATTTTACCTCCCTTATAAATTGTATTTGTGTTAGACCAGGGTTCAGATATTAATGCTTCCCTATTATTCGAGTACGAAGAGGTCCTAAGAATGTAGTAGCTATCACTACTACAAGAAATCAGGGTTCTTGAAAGGAAAACCTACTGCCAGAGCAAGCTGTATTTTATTATCGTTTTCAGATGAACTCTACATTAGATGCAAATGATTTAATATAATAGACTTATGGTTAGTGGAGCTAGAAGAACTCTAGAGATCATGTAACCCAACTTTTCTACTTGCAAGAATTAGCACCCTAAGAGTTTAAGTGATCCATAGAAGGGTAGAGCCAAGACCAAATGAGTCTGCTCTTATTCCAAACCCAGGGTGTTTTCCCTGTAATGTCAGATCTCAGCTGTGGGTGAATGTCAGCGTCACCTGGGGAGTTTGTTTAAAATGCACATGCCCAACCTCATTCCTGGCGAGTCTGATTGAGGAGGTCTGAGGTGGGACCTGGGCATCTGCACTTTGACCAAATACTCCAGGAGACTGTGTGTACACAGGAGTTGTACCAGTTCCCTTGGCCTGAGCGGCATTAAAGGTCTTCACCCTCTCAGATGTCCTGCTGCATCTTCGTTTTCCCTCTTCCGGGAGATGAGCAGCTGCTACTACCTACAGGTCTGAGCCATCTAGCAGTGATCTAATCACACCAGCCCTAGGAATGAATGTTTAGCCTCAGGAACTAATGGGAAAATGGCTTGGAAAGAAGGTGGGAGCCCCTGAAAAAGAGGTCCCTTCTCTTGCTCCCCTTAGAGTTGTAGGTGATCCTAGGTGAGGAGCCACACCTGGTTATTGTGGGTAGGGGAGCGGGAGGGGACACTGAGCCAAGGCGATATGGCCCCCTGGCTATCTCCCAGTTGTAACCAGACCCTCCTTGGCTCAGCCGCTCCCAGCCCCCCTCCTCCCCTCCCCTGACCTGCATCAGGGTCTGATGTACACGGTGGCCACCTTCAGAGAGCACAAAGATAAATCAAGAAGGCTAACTTCCTGGGAAGACCTACAGGAGCACGTTTTTATTGTGTTTGAAGGCTTCTTTGTCATCATCACCTAATGACATTTATTAATCGCCCAGCTGGGCTGCTGGTGCACAGGATGACACATGGGGATTTCATAATAGATTTCTGATCCTTCGGTAGGATGGCCCTTCGAACTTGGAGTCATATCAAAGCAAACTAAATTCCAAACTTTACATTTGTGACCCCAGCCTCTTCCATCATAGGAATCCTTTTCTAAACCACTTTCTGAGAGTAAATAGTTGCTCTATGACATTTTCCCTTTTTTAAATCTGAATTTAATAGAAGAAATATTACCATGGTAATAGATTTTATTTTTCTTAATAGGTATTTCTTTTCTGGTGCTTGTCCTTCAAGACAACACTGCAGTGTGTGTTATGTCTGTTATTGCAGCAAGCTATATAAACAGTTAATTACTTGTAACTTAATTTGAATATTACACAGAACATTTGTCATAGAAGATATAAAATAAGATCCAGACAGAAGAAAGTTAACTTGTGCTTCCTCTAAAGCAGGAAGAACAAAGAACAGCACTTGCTGGGGGGAAGAGACAGATATTGAAAACCAAATAAGTTAGCTAATCAGATTTTCAGGTGGTGGGGAACAGTACTCAATGCACAGGCAAAGTTTGCTTTGTGCTTCTTGTAAACTCAATTCATAGATTGCTCTTCCTTCCTCTGAAGCTTACAGTCTTCTCGTTCTGTCTTTTTCCTCACCACGGCTTTTCCTGTTCCCCCTTAGTAAAAGCTCCAGTGTCGACACTAGGTCTGACCCGGGACATGGCTCCGTCTTCGTTTCCCACAGCTGTGTCAACTTTCCTGCTTCTGTCCCCAGCTCTATGAGGCCTATGCTCTTGTGAGATGCTGAGTGAGCTCATCCAGAGACCAGCCCTCTGAGGGGTATCTTAAAAAAAGGAAAAAATACAAACAGTTTTTCTTCATGATGATTGGTTAGCAATCCAGGGTTGCCATAATTTCTCTTAAGTGATGGAGACCACCAGTAGTAGCTGGCACACTGCTGGGATAGTCAACCCCTCCAAGAAAGCTGCAATTCAAAAATCAGTTGATGAGACTACTGCGTAACAAAAACATTTGAGGGACGTGGTTAGGATCATTTAGCAAGTGGCGATGACACACAGTCTCAGGTCTCCAGGGGCACTGTTCCTGTTTGACAGTGTGAGCTACCAGTTTCTTCGGTGGCTGGACTGGGAAAGAGACTTGGGAAAAGAGCAGCAGCGGTGCCTGAACCGCCCTCTCCTTTCGGTGACTCACCAGGCTGTTTACAAAAGGAGTTTCTGCAGCCCTACTACGTGAGTGATGAGCAAAGGCAAGGAATTTCTCCCTCCACATTAAGTGTTAGCGGTTCCTTAAATGAAAGAAGCAATTTTTTATAACTTGCAAAGCTTCTCCCTCATTCTTTAGGGAATTTCCTATGTTAATTTATGCAGTGTTAAATTTATGCAGTGTTGAAATTCAGCCCAACAGCAGCTACTTACAGAACCAATACAGAGATTATAGGAGAACCTCTCAGGTGGGAGCTGAACACTGCAGACCCCACCAGGCCGAAGGATCCCTCCAGCCAATAGCCCTGGGGTCTGGGGTTGAGCAGGTTTCATTGCATAGTTTGTTGTGATGGGGTAATAATACGGAATGTTTTACAGATGTATTCGTCTTTTAAAAATTCTATTTGTCGTATTTGTTAATGTCTCTGACAGAAGTGTTAGGCGGTTTTGTACCACCTCTGCCACCCTTCGGTGGCAGCTGAGTGCAGTTGGACAGCATGTTCATAGATCAGCCCGGGAGCTTTCCTGTGGTCCCACATGTCTGCGAGGAGTCACCACGAATCAGCTGAGCCACTGTGCTGTCCTGGAGGATTAGAATTTTAATACATGTAACAGGGTATTATGTGGATATGGTTAGATATAGTTACTAAAACATTATTTCTCTGTGTTTGACATTTGTTCACATGTACTCTAATAGCGTTTTTATGTTAGACTGCCATGCTGATCCTCAAACCAGCCAAGGCCCGTCTTATCTTTCTCAAAGAGAGTCTAACATTCTTAGCATCACCTGATTTGGTTGAAAAATCACCCATCTATATTCAGTTGAGGTTGCAGGGAGAAGAATGGTGAAAAGGATCTCTAGACTCTTGAAAAACACTTTAACTGTTGCTTTAATTATGTTTGGTAGCTGGAGAGGATTTTGCAGTATTTGAAAAGAGAGACTTTGTCACGTGTCTTTTTAACCATAAACCCTAAATTGTAGGGACAGGCACAGCCATGTACTCTTGACCAGGCAGATAACAGCTTAAAGTTCCCACCAATGTGCTGAAGAATGTAGTGACTCCATAACCCCCAAAATGCAAAATGGCAAAGCCGTATCACTTACAAAGGGATCACTTTCTTCAGTAACTAAATGCCCTGAGGCAGGCTCAGTGTAGCTTTATACTGGCCTCCGTTTTGAATTTAAGAAAGAATATCGTAGGATGTTGTCTGTATACCTGGAATTTACAGAGCTTCCCGCCTATATAATTGGAGAGACTTTCCCACAGTTCAAGTCGTGGGGAGTGAGGACAGCTGAGACACTGTGACACTATGACACTGCTGTGTCTGACTGTCATGTTGTAGATGCTCAACCTGTGATTTTCCAGCAAATGTATAGCTCGTGTGAATGACTGGTGTGCGAGATGCCCCATCTGCCAGTGTTGGTTCTACAGGGCAACTTTCTGTTGAAAACAGTCTCTCTCCTTCACCTACTTTGTCCTGTTTTCTCTAGACGACCTAGCCTTTCTAGTTTACTTCATATTTGACTGAATCATTTTCTGACCACCTCTGGGTGTGTTACCACTAACCTAGTTCTCCTGCCTTAATACCTTCCCTTCTTTTGTCCCCTGTGGACATGGTCTCCTTAGAAACCTATGCTCACGGACGCGGATTAGGATAATCTGTTCAGCCTTTGCTCCTATGACCCAACACGCTCTCGTTTGTCCTTCCACTCTTTCTTTCTGCCCCCTTTATTCCAATCTTTTTATCTTTGACCTAAATCTTATGTCTAGAGACCTTCGACCTTTCTTTCCAAGCCTACAACCTCCTTCTAGATATTTCTCTCTGAGATGTCTCACCCAAAATCATCTCACAAGCCCAGAATGTAAGTCATCCTCCTCATTCCTAAGCTGGCTGCTCCCCCTAACTTCCCAGTTTCTCCCAGAGACTCCACCACTTCCTGTCACTGGGGACCCGTCCGTGCCTCGGAACGCACCATCTCTCTTTTTCTTCCCGTGTCTTTTTGTGGCTCTATCTTTTTCTTCTTTCACTCTTGGCCTGATTTCTAATCTGCCTCCTCACTGGTCTTCCTGCCTCCAGGCTGTCCTCTGTTGGATCCGTCATGCCAAGGATGTCGGGTTAACCTTCCTAAATGTCTTTCTCCTATTTAAAAGCATTTGTTGGGTTTCCACATTTTTTTCAGTGGCCAGCAGGAAGCATCTCAGTCTGCCATCTATTCAGGGCGGTCTTTACACACTTTCTCTCCGTAGATCCTGAGCATACGCCCTTTCTTCCAGGGAGGCCTCTCCTCAGTATTCCATATATATTGGGCTTGTTCCTACCTCTGAATCTTTCACTCCGGCAACAATCTTACGCGCTGTGTGAGGCAGAACCACTCATCCTTTGAACTGTTACTTTCTCTGGAGGGGTACACGAGAAACTGGGAAATGGAAGGAAGGAAAAAATTACTTATTACTAGATACACTTTTGCTCCTTTTGAGATTTATACTGTGTTTATTCCAATAAAAAAATTGTTAGCATTTATTTAACAAATAAATAAAAAGCGCAAATTATTGCCCTGTGTAGTTCCTTAATTTTCTTGGGTGTCTGTGTTAGTTTCCCCAAAGCATTTAACTGAGTGCAGCGAGTACCTAGGAGGAGCTCAGTTAGGAGGTGGGTGCGTAAGTGGCTGGAAGGGTGACGGCTGGCCAGAGGAAGGCGTGCACAGATAGGCTAGAGGCAACCTTAAGACTCACCCAGCCTCTTCTGAGTAACTTCAAAACCAACGGGGAAAGTATTACTTTTTTCCTCTTAAAGATCTCTAAAAATGGAGGCAGTATACTCCCTGTTCCGGCTGGTTATAGAGTTTTAATCTGATGGTTAAGAATTGTACTACCCCCCAGAAATAAACAACTAAATGGAATGTAGAGATCATTTCTGCAATTTGGGAATAGGTACTTGTGTGTGCAGCTCTGCCCAGCCATGAAAGTATGTGGACATCGGCATCCTGCCCAGAGTGATCAGGAGTCTCTGGGAGCGATTCTTGTGTTCTTTTCAGTTGAGAGATTCCCTCTCAGAGCCCTGGGGTTACGAGTTGATCCCCCAGCTCGCTCGCTCGCTCGCTCACTCACTCACACACACACACACACACACACTCGCTCACTCACTCACACACACACTCTCTCTCTCTCTCTCTCTCTGCACCCCAGTCACTATGGCCACCGGCAGTATTCCCCACATTTCCACATGCTCCTGGTGAGGAGATGGCACATAACTCCTATCCTTCCCCCCTCACCAGGCCATGTTCATCTGTAGAGTCTCAGTGGTGGTGGTGAAAGGTAGCAATATTTTGAGAGCAGGCAGCGTATGCTTTGTTTTATGTGTTTTTAAAGTAGATATTTGAAATGAAATACAAATTGAACTAAATGGTTACTGCATTTTTTTTACCCCCTCTCCTTCTGATGGTAAAACTTATACTTTTATTTCTGTTACAGAGCACGCTTGAGAAGGGAGGATAAAAACTCTGAGAACACAGACAACACCTTCAACGTTAATTCCAGAGGTGGAATGTTTTTTTTCCTAGTAAGATAATAACCCATTTAAAGAGAAGACCACTAAAGAGAAGACCACTAAAGAGAAGCACTGAAGAACAGATTCGACAGCATCATGTCACATTTTGATTAGCAACAATTTGAAAAGCCAAGGCCTAGGTCAGGGATCAGTCATCAAAGGACACCCTTCAGTATTTTAAATCCCCTTCATGATGATTAAAAGAGAAAGGCAGCCCTCTCCACCTTTTTGTGCTTTCTGTTCTACTTCTACTGACCATAAAGCGTTGCCATTCTAACCAAGCCCCATCATTTGGCGAACCTCCGCTCCAACAGAGCGGAGTGGGCTGCTGAGTTAATTGGCTTGGAGGGAGAGGACAGCCCAAAACACACGGATCTTGGGGCAGTAACGCTGGGTAGGATTGTCTAGGCTGTGGCATGTTGGTTTTCTCTCTTTTTCTTTTCTCCTTTGATTAAATAAGAGCTATTTCATTTTAACTTATTATGGTGATCATGCAAGTAAGAAGACAAAAGGAGAGAAAATGTACCTCTTTTACTGGAATAATGTTTATGATTACAAGCGAAATAAGGTATTTTTATCAATATAAAGGCAGCCTTGGCTTATACAACCTCTATCGTGAATGCTGACATCTTCACTTCACTCACTATCAATAATAAATATATTTTCTGACAAAGACTGGCATTGTGCCTCAGAGCCTCACACATTCATTCCTGTGGCTGGGTTAGATGGTTATGCTTATGGGAATTGAGTTGATTTATATTGTTAATAATTTGCATTTGTGCTGTACCTTTCCTCTAAAAAGCTCCTAAGCACTTCACAGAGCCTCAGACAGGCAAGTGATGGTTATAACTGCCTCTCAGGTAGATAGAATTCTGGAAGATCTTTACAAATTGCATGAACCTTTCTTTCTTGGGGATGACTTAAGTCATCCTGCCTGGGGCAAGAACTAGATTAGATAACCTTGGTTAGGACCTTCTGACCCTGCAATACTATGAAAATGTTAAAAAAAAAAAATCCACCTTTAGAGTTTTTCCTCTTTCCACTTTCATCAAAACTTCTTGATTATAACTCTCCCTTTTCTACCAGGATTGGTCTTCAACCCTGCAGCTGAGTGAGTTGGAAACAAATATGCACACTGAAGCTAAATGGAAAAGTTCTTCCGGGAGCTAAAAGGAGGAGAAAATACCAGTGTCCTCTAAATTTCTTTTGTTGTGCAGGATTTTTATTTTGTTACATGGAGATAATTTAGCAAAATGATTAAGAATACAGGCTCCGGAGGAAGGTGCATCTGTGTTCAGATTCTGTCTCTGCTATGGAAGCTAACTAAGTCACCCAGCCGCATGCTAAGCCTCCATTTCTTCAACTGTGAAAAGGGAGCAAGTGGAAGAACCTAGTTTTTGGGCTTATGGTGAAGAGTCAACATGCATACCACACACGTTCTGTCAGAGCCAGTGAATGTTGTTTTGTGTGATTGGTCAATAAACTAGTATTTGGAGCTAGGGGCATAGAAAGTATCCACATGCCCAAATACCTTTTATTTAGAGGAAGTCAGGATGACCTTGTGAACTTCATCCAACTTCCTGTTTGGCTCCACCTGAGTGACACTTGGGACACACCTGTACACCTGATGTTGCTTCTGAGTGGCACTGGAGACTCTCCTACCACTGAGAGAGATACTCTGTGATTACTGTTTCATGAAGGTTTTTTGTTTTGGAGTGGTTTGGGGGTTTTGATGGAGGTTTGTTTTGGGGATGCAAAATAATTTGAGTGTAAATGAAGTCATCACTGGTAACTTGAGGAGCAGCACATTTTGGTGCTGTCAGGGTGACATCCAGGTAACTGCCTGCGAGAAATAATGGGAGCACAAAAACAGATGTTTACATGGTGACTTGCTATAGTGTTTGCAAATCAGCTAACTCACAAATCCCCTCCTATACTGTTTTGTTTTGCAATTTAGAGCCAAGAACTTGGCACATCCCAGGCTGCCAGTCTTGCTGGTGGCAGAGAAATGCAACACTGGAGTCAGGCCTCTGAAGCTGGTGGAATCCATGGGGAGGGAGGGAGGGTCGGTTCATCAGGTTGGCTCTCTCATTCTGATAAATGTGATGAGGTAAAACACACCTTGAACCACAGTAGTTTGGCTCAGGAAGCCAAGAAGAATGAAGTATCTTGAACGCTGGTCAGAGGGTATCACACTAAACAAATGTCTGATGAACTTATAGAAGACAAGTGGATTGAACCAGCATGAAGTCCTTTCTTTGAGAAGTCAGTAACTTATCACAGAAAATTTGCCAACATATGATCATTTAAAAAATTACTATTTTTTAACTCTCTGTCACCCAGGCTAGAGTGCAGGGGCACCATCTAGCTCACTGCAACCTCAAATTCCTAGGCTCAAGTGATCCTCCTGCCTCAGCCTCCCAAGTAGCGGTGACTACAAGTGCGCACCACCATGCCTGGCTAATTTTTCTATTTTTTGTAGAGATAGGGTCTCATTATGTTGCCCAACCTGGTTCAAACTCCTGGCCTCAAGCGGTCCTCCAGAGTGCTGGGATGACAGACATGAGCCACCACGCCTGGCCAAAAAATTATTGATGAATCGTGATTAGTAGTAAGCATGTACTGCTGAAAAGCCAGGTGCCTGTGGACAGCTGGTCAACCCACGAATCTCCTGTCTGTAACAGTTTTAAGCAGTATTTGGCTTAGAACTGAACAAGCAGCCACATGTTCTCAGCTTCTCTGGCTTAGAAATTGAGAACGTGTGGTTCTACACTTGATATCCTCCAGCCCACAGGTACAATTGCCTTCGCCAGAAACCCACATTTCAGTGAGCTGTAGGAGCTGACCCTTTCAAGATTTAAGAATTAAAGCAACAAAATTTCAGTTAGCTAAGAGGAGTAAGTTCAGAGATCTGTTGTACAGACGTGGTGACTATAGTTAAAGACAATATATTCTTGGAAAACTTTCTAAAAAAAGAATTAGAGCAATTGAACAATTGAAAGGGCAGCAGTCACAGCAAGTGGACTGAGAAATAGGAGTCTGTTTTGAGTTAATCTTCTCGAAAGGCTAATATTTTGAATGAATGAGTTGATAGTCATTCATACGCCCTCACCGCGCCCTCCTGTCTTCCTCCCCAAGTATTCCTCCCTGTCTCTGCTTCCTCCTCTCTGCCATCTCATCGCCTCCTCTGGCTTCTTTTTTGTGTTCAAGCTTTTCTCACCCCCCAGCCTGTCAGGGCCCCCTTTTGAGAGGCCTGTAAAGGGGTGGACAGGGCACCCTGGGTGCAGGGTCCTGGGCGCTTGCCCGGCTCTGCTGCCGTTGCGTGGGGGTAAGTCTCCTCCCTCCAGTTTCTCACGGCAGAGCGGCCGTTCTGGGTCGTTGCCATTATAAGAAATGCTTTTTGATACATCCCTCCTTTTCTTCTCAAGCCTCCTACATCTGTAGTCATCCATTTAGTACTTCTTATCATTTAATAATTTCTTATCTTTGCAGTTCTTAATTTATAAATCAAGAAAATGGATTGTTTTAATTCTCTGAATTAAAGGAAAACTGTATTTAGTTCTCTGTGCCCTCGATTGTACTTTTCCTGTAGCTTATGGTCCAATAAGATTTTTAAGAATTGGTTTTCCATCAGTGCCTGAAGGGATTTACTCCACAGGCAGACTGTATCTAGTCTAAAAAGCCACCCTGGGACACACAGCCCGTTTGTGCAGGTGAGACCCACAGTCTAAAGCCCTCCCAGAGTGGAAGACAGGAGTGCGGATGCGCCGGTACCTGCGCCAGCCGGAGAAGAGCACGTGTGCTGGTTAACAAGGCCAGGTTGGTTTTAAAATTGTGTTACAGACATTTGTTTTAGCTGCTTCAACCTCTGGACCTTTAAAAGAAAGCGAAATACCAGAGGTTTCAGTGTTCACTCTTTCTCCTTCCCTTGACCCACTTGTTTTGGGGGTGCCAGCGATGACTGGAGCAATGGGAAGGGAAACGGGGGGGGGGATGAGGACCCCCCTACTGTCCACGGAACGGAGCTCTGGCTCCTGGTGACCATTGTGCTCATAGAGGGATAGCGTTTTCCCAGAAGCTCCTTTTCACCCTCTATGATACACGAAAAGTCATGTTTATTCCAATCTAGATGAGCCAGATCTGTCTCCATTTTACTGTCATCCCCAACCTGCACATGACCCACAGGGATGGGGTAGTCTGATTTCTCAGGTTTGATGACTTTCAAGGCCTCCCTGGGGTACCCAGGAGGCTGCTCCCACCCCGTCTCCCTCGGGGAGCCCCGCTCCTCCTGCTCTCTGGCACTCCTTTACCCGTGGTGTTGGATGGGATTGAAACACATTGAAGACAAAGTAGATTTGTACCCCTGTACCCAGGGTGAGAGTCACCTCACTCATCTGCCAAGGTCCCTCATGCTAGGAATTTTGGCCAACGCACCAGACACCTCCGGAACTTTCAATTCCATTACCTTCCAAAGCCCGGAGTCGTTGGATCCTGGGTTTGAGAGAAAAATGGCCAACCACCAGTTCATTCTCCTACCTGCAGGCTGATGTGGAATGAAGATGATGAGATAAACTATATATTTCATATTGTGCTATCTGTCCTCTGGTGCCTCCAGCCTCAATATTGCCGGCAGAGCCCCTAAAAAAAGTTGAATTGCTTTAGTTTAGGGAAAAAAACAAAAATCATCCAAATCAAAGATGTTTCTACTTTTTCTGCCCCTCCAAACAGACCCATGGTCTTCTCTAGACCATGTTAATATATCCTTATAATTCAGGGGATAATCCAGTGTTCAATCTACTTAGGATTCAGAAAATATGGTCACTATATTTATGCTTTTCATTTAAGGAAGTTGGAAATTGAAACTGAAGTTCAGTCCTTGAAATTCCCTCAAACCAAGTCAACTCTAAATGGAAAACAGCTATGCTTCAATTTAATGGAGTGCTTCAAACCTCTTGCAGTGGGTTTGATTAGGCAAGGCCTCCATACACTTCAAAGATTTTCCCGTGCTGAAAAGCTTGACTTCCCTTGCTCCCCTTCCCCCCTACCAGCAGATAGTCTCTGCTTCTCCTGGAAAGAGCCTTACTGGGCTGTCGTTATGTCACTGTGGAGAGAGCTGTATGCTTTGAATATAACCCTGCCTTCCAAGTAAGTGACATTTCCATAATGACTTTTAAATGCAAACATGAAAGCCAGAGGTCAGTGGTCCTTGCAAGGTACCACTCTGCTCTGGCTGCGCGCCTTTCCTTCCCAGGCCTTCCCAGCACAGGCAGCAGCCTGGGTGGTCTGTATTTGGGTGGCCTCCTGCAAAGCCCTGTTCCCTGTCAGGTCCACACAGGGGCAGCCCACTGGCCGTCAGTGTCCCCTCTCTCTCTGCCACTCCCTGCGAATATATAAAATCATAAAATCGGGGTGGGGCCAGATGACTGAGGCCAACCGCCTATTACCTGCTGCCTGTGCAGTCCAAGGGACAAGGGAAAAACCATTTTCTTTATTCCATAGCGACAGGCCGTGTTTCTCAGTCAGCATCAAACCAGCAAAGCAATGCCAACCTGCGCGTTGTAGCTTGGCTTTGCATCTCCCCAAGGAAATGAGCACCCCAGTCTCAGAAGCATGACCACAAAGTCATTGAAAGTCTTACTCAACCTCGACTTGAAGTGGCTTTGTCGTTTCTTTCCAGCTCGGAAGGCAGGCTGCAGAGCAAGAGCTGGGAACTCCACCTGAGCACAGGGTGAACAGGACAGCAGCTAATCTGCCGTCAGGAGCTTATTTTCCATCACCTCAGTGTTCTTAAAACGCCTTTGCAGCAGCCACGTGTTAAATGTGAACCCAAAATAAAAGAGCCCACGCTCCTCCTCATCCTCAGGTGCTTAAGTCAGTACTTATATCAGTGACTAAGGCAGGTGTTTTTCTTCCATTGGAAATGAATTTATCCGTGAAGTTAGAAAGATGTTATTGCACAGAAGCAGAAGAGGGGTTATGAATCACCATTAAGATGATGGTGTTTCAAGAACATCAGAAATTATTGTCCTAAGTTTTTATAACCACTTTCAACTTCCTCCTCAGTGTAGGAGAGGCTTGTTCATCACGTCGTGGCTCAGCACGTACCATTCAGCTCTCCGCTCCTGCCTTCCCCCGTTCCTGGGAGGAGAGGTTTTTAGCCGCAGTGCCATGTCACACTGGCATTGCCTGAGTCACTCATGCATTGAGCCTCCAAGTCAGCATAGCCTCTGTGCACCCGGCACTGCTCCGGGTGTTAGGGATATAGTGATGACTCAGATGAACAAAGCCCCGACCTCACGGGGTTTGCATTCTGGGGGGAGGTGAACCATAAACATACACTGTCAGGCGGGATGAGTGCTACGCAAAATGTTAAGGGGCAAAGGAACAGAGCGCTCAGGGAGTGGGACTAGGCGCTCGAGGGCATGTGCTAGTTTAGATTGGGTGGTGAAGACAGCTATAGGAGGTGACATCTCAACAGATTTCTGAATGGAGTGAGAGAACCGGAAGCCAGGCACAGTGGTGCACTCATGTGGTCCCAGCTACTCCAGAGGCTGAGGCAGGAGGATCGCTTGAGCCCAGGAGTTTGAGGTTGCTGTGAGCTAGGCTGATGCCACGGCACTCACTCTAGCCCAGGCAACAGAGTGAGACTCTGTCTCAAAAAAAAAAAAAAAAGAAAGAAAAAGAAAACAAAGTAGGGGTAAAGTGGAAGCAGGGAAAATACTAGAAGATTATTACATTAATGACCCAAGCAAGAAGTGGTGACTTGGGCTAGGGTGAGAACAGTGGAGAAAGTGAGAAGTCAGATTTAGGAAATTTATAGACATAGACCCAACAAGACAGACTATTGCATTAGATGTGGGGTGTGAGGGAAAGAGAGCAATCAAATAAATATAAGAACCCCAAGATTTGCCTGAGCAACTAGCTGAATGGTGCTGCCATTTACTGCAATGGAGACACTTAACACCAGCAAGACTGGGGAGGTGGTCCGGGCAGGAAGCAAGGGTTCTGTTTTGATCATGCTGAGTTCAATATATAAACTGCACTTCCTAGTAGTGATGTCTGTGGAGGCCACTGGACAGAAGATTTGTGAGTCCTCACTGCCAACGTGGCACGGAGCCGTGGCATTGGCCCTGGCTGTGCTCCCCTAGGGAGTGAACGTGCACGGTGAAGAGGGCTGGGGAGAGCCTGCAGCTCACCAACACCAAGAGGCCGGGGAAGAGGAGAGGTGCTAGCAGAGAGGAATGAAGGTGAATGGCCACGGAGGGGGAGACAAACCAGGGCACATGTGGAGGCCACAGGAAGAAAGTGTTTTAAGGAGGAGGGAATGAGCAGATGCACTAAAACTACTGATGGCTTGAATAAGAGTGTTAAGTCCTCAGCGTTAAGTCCTCGAGCAGGTTAAGAGGCTGGGATCTAGCCTTACACAGAGCAGGGACAGTTCTCATGGTAGCAGGAGGAAGATGGAGTTGAGGGGTGTAGATGCAGACAGGCTGGTGAGTTTGGTTGCCAGAGGATGAGGTCATTCTCTTCAGATGACTTCCATTTTCTGATCAGCCGTGAGGCATGTTCCAAGTAGATGTTTACTAGAAATAATTGAAAGTAGCTGAATGCCTTCCTTTCACACTGCCTTTTCCTTCCTGAATAATTCAGGCCAAAAGCCATTAGGTAGAGCCAAGCAAGGTAGGTTTCCATGCAGGGGCTGAGGGGTGGTGATGGCCAAGAGGGAGATGCTTCCATCTGAGCAGGATGAGGGGGCGTCCATCAGTGGTGTGAGAGCCCAAGTGACGGGAGGGGGGTTGGTTGGTGAGGAACAGTGGCAATAGTGATGGGAAAGTGGTTGCTCACGGAGGCACTGGCCCAATAATAAATATACTGGGGATAATGGGAGCCAGATAGCCTGTCGTCAGATAAGGGAGTCACAAGTAGAGAAAGGGAAAAAAATTAAAATGAACTCTGTAGTGCTGGTTTGGAATTGGAGATATTGATGTGAAATTGTGGTTTTACATATATATAGATACCAAAATAAATATAGATATAAATGTGCATGCATATTTATATGTCCATATTTATACCCACATATGGTATGCACATATGCATGTATGTCTATTCGTGCAGATATTCCTTAGTCCTGTCACTGAGAGGAGCTGGGAGCAACAACATCCTAACAGCAATGAGCACAGCAGATGCCCAGATCTTGTTTTTTAATTACCGTCTTCCACTAAAACCAACCATGACTTCTTGAAGAAACACCTAATAGAAATAGCCATGGAAAAATACAAGATGGGAACATAACAAAAGGGCAGTGACAACTTGAAGGGGCTATCACTTGCCAATCTGGGGCAGTTTAAGCAACAAAGTAAATAATGATAGTAACTCATTGAACAACATAGGCAGGGTCCAGACTGATACCACGGGCCTTATTAATATGTAAATGAATGAATAGATGGGGAAAAGAGAAAGCTTTCCTTAGGATAGAATACAAATAAATGTAGAAGGAATGATAGAATTTTGAAATCATTATTTGGCAACCATCATAGTGATAATTCATCCAAAGAACATCAATGGATGTTAAAACGAGGGGGGAAAGTTTTTTGAGAAACAGGATGTTTACATAGTTTCAAATTGCCTCCCAACTTATGAACCACAAAACTAAATAGAGTAAATTTGCAATGAAGAAACGTGGCAGACACCGCCTAAGTTGAGTGAGCAACGTTAAAATGACCAGGAATTGGTCACATCAAGATCTGATAGAATGCAGTGAGAACACAAGAACATTCTGTGATACTCCAGCCAAAAAAATGTGCAGTGTGAATCTAATCACAGGGAAACATCAGACACACCAAAGTGAGGCATAGTCTACAAAATAACTGACCTGTAACCTTCCGAAGCATTAAAATCATGAAAGTTAAGGAAAAAAACCTGAAGAACTGGTCTAAATTGAAGGAAACAAAATAGACTCAGTAACTAAATACAGTCCGTGACCCTAGACTGGATCCTTTTGCAATAGAAGGTATCACTGGGATGATTGGCAGATTTGAGCAGGGGCTGTGGATGTGATGATAATAATGTGGCAATATTTTTATTTTGATTCTACGCTGTTTATATAGGAAGTTGTTCTTGTGTGGGGTATTTTGTGTGATGAGGCATCATCCTGGCAACCCGCTTTCAAATGGTTCTGGGAAGAAAGTTATTTGTACTGTTCTTGAAACTCTTCTGTGAATTTGAAAGCATTTCAAAATCAAAAACAATTTTATTTTTTTAAAAAGTAGCAAGAGTAAAGGAAATTTACTTTGAGAAGTATATTGAATAGCTAAGATATTCTTGAAGAACTAATGCTCTCCTAGAGTCATTATAAAGTCACAATAATTCAGAGTATGACATGGAACAGACCAATGGGACAGAATAGAGTCCAGAAACAGACTTATGCATATGTGGATGGTTGATTTATGATCGGGTTCATGCTGCAGGTCAGAGGGGAAGGAATAGTCTTTATAAAACGTGATGCTGGGTCAGTTGGCTATCCCCGTGGAAAAAGAGGGAAACTGGACCCCACCTTACTCCATACTCGAAAGTCAGTTTCAACTGGAGTGTTATTTAGATGAGTACATAAAACGTTAAAGCTTCTACAATAGAGTCTAGAAGATTAGCTTTATGACCTTATTTCTTACACAGGATACCAAAAACACTAACCATCAGGGAAAAGGTTGATAAATTGCAATACTTTAAAATCAAGAATTTTTGTTCATCGAGACACCGTGAAGAGAATGAAAAGGCAAGCCCTAAGAGAGAAGATATTTGTGAAACATAGCCAACAAAAGGTCATATCCAGAATATATAAAGAACTCCTATAAATCAGGAAGAAAAAGACAACTGAATAGAAAAACGAACAAGAGACTGAAATAAGCACTTCACAAAAAAGTAAATAAATGACCAATAAGCGTGTGGAATGCACTCAACGGCATTACTAATTAGAGAAAGGCAAATTAAATTCACAATGAGTTGCTACCATTTATCTTCCAGCATGGCAAAAATTTAAAAGATGGAAAATAGTGTTGACGAGGATATGAAGCAACTATCTAACACATTGCTGGTGAAAGTGTAAATTGGTACAACCAATTTGGGAAACAATTTGGCATTCTCTATTAAAGCTAAATATATACATAACTTACGATCCAGCAATACCATTCCTGGATATATACACAGACAATGTTCAGTAGCATTATTCATAATAGCTACAGAGTAGAAACAACCAAATGTGCATCATGGTAAAAATGATAAATATATCGAGGCATATGGAACACTGTAATAATACCAGTGAGTGAATTATGGCTACACACGTAAACCGGGATGATTCTTACAAACAATGCTGAGCAAAACAAGCTGAAGAATGAATATTGTATAATTTCATTTAGATAAATTTTTTTAAAAGACAAACAAAATGGGTGTTTAGGGATGGATGCTTATGTAGTAAAACTATTAAGAAAAGCAAGAAAGAGTTATCCTAAACAGATAGCAAGTACCTTTCTGGGGATCAGAGAGGGTGCTGATTGGGAGAGACTTGTAGGGTCCTGCTAATGTTCTGTTTCTTCGCCTGAGTGTTTAATGGGTGTATTTCATGTATGATAATCCATTGATCTGTATGTTTGTTTTGTGCACTTCACTGTGTGTTTTATACTGCACAATAAAAAGGGTTAGAAATAAATTTAAACAGGTTCAGGATTATCCCTATGACAAAGTGATTTCCGCTCCCTTGATAACACCTACCTGTAACTGGCATTTGTTGAGGGGTATTCTGAGCCAGGCACTGGATTGAGCACTTCATATACATTATCTCCTATTGCAACCATCCTATAAAATAGATACTTTTATTATCTCCATTTTGTAGATAGGGAAACTGAGGCCTAGAGGACTTAAATAACTTGCCAAGGGTGAGACAGCTAGTAAACACCAGCCCAGCGCTGCCTTCCCCCAAAGCCTGGCCCTTACCTGCTACACGGGCTCCTTTCTGCATAGGCCCCGTGGTGAAACTGTATCTTTAGGGCAACTCCTGTTTGTCATAAACCTCCACATCCCACCCCACGGTGTCTAGCACAGCACACTGGTATGGTGTAAGCCTTCAGTAAACGTTGAATTGAACGAGTGAATGAAAGCCCCATATTTTCACTCGCTTCCTCTCATGTGCTGGGTGCAGCAGCACCAACATCTATTATAATCTGTGCAAAGTTACTAAGGTTGCAAGCAGAGGAAAAGTAACTGGAGAACCTCCTGCCTGTGGCTGATGCTAATTTTGCTCACTGGGGTCTGTCAAACACATTCCTTACTTCCTTTTTTACTTTCCCTGAGCTCCCAGACATCTGCCTAACTACATCACGTCCCCTCCCTTGGCCTGCCACCCAGGAAGCGGTAGAGGGAGAGACACAGGCAGGCTGTATGCGCGCCCACCGCTTCTGCCTCCAGAGGGTGTCCCAGGTGCAACCGCTCAGCGGGCCCCAGGTGGGCCATGAGCGTGGAGGGCACAGAGCCCAGCCATTCTAAATAAAACTCCCAGGCCCACGTGGCTGCTGCGTTTCCAAGGTCGTCTGAGGCAAAAAGACATTGGAAGGAAAGGAACTGTTGGTCTGGAACTTTCCAGCCCTGCTCAGTGGCGATTTGTGGGTGGCATATCAGCTTTGAAGCTAGAACCGCTCAGTAATGCAGACTCAAGGCAGCTGAGTGGAGCTCCGTGACTATCACCAGCTCAGCCTTGCCACCTGCCCTCACGAGCTGCCCTCTTCCTGTTGCTAGAATATTAAAACTAAAACCACCACCACAAAGAAGAGGAAATCAAAGTTTGAGAACTCTGTATATTTTTCTGGATGATCTGACCACGATTTCAAGTTGTCCAAAACAGCTAATTATTTGCAATTTCTCCACCTATCCCTCAACTCTCTCAAGCCAACTCCTCTTCCTCCTGACTTGGTGACACCTCACTCACCCACACCGAGTTCTTGCCACTTGGGGCTGAAGTCCAGAGTTCAGGGATCCCCCCCCTCACCCACTGAACCTTTCCAGCCCTCAACTACCATCCACTTGGTCCCAACAGTCTTTTAGAGCTGGGAGAACCTGGATCAATGCTTTGTTTTATAGACAACACATAAATAATGTTCTTAGAGTGAGGATTACTAGGCACTAAAAAGGTTACAGGCGGTCTGTAACATCCTTCAGGAAAATCCCTATAAATCTGTAGAGGGTGGTATAAAAGGGTCAAGTCTCTCCCGGTTCTTTTTTCCATAATCTCTCACCCCAAATGTAATAAATAATGTTCACTGTGGCCTGCCCAAGAGTTAATAGCTTCCTTCCTGACAGACCTTGCATTTGTTCAAGAGGCAGGCACACAAGTCAGGTCTTTCACTATCCCTCCTTCGCGGACCCAACGATGAATCTGTCTAATCTAAGCCAATCATGGTAATTCCACTTCCCTTGCCAGTAATTGGCTTAGGAATGGGCATGTGACATAATTCTGGCCAATGAGGTATGAGGGAAGTCTGCTGGGTGGTTCTGGGAAAGCTAAGAAGGGACACTAAGTGACACTGGGTCTCATTTCCCCAGTGGTCTTTGATGTTGCCGTGTGAGTGTAAGAGATCTGAGCTTTGGTGACCACCTTGTGAACACAGAGTGACAAGTCTGAGGACTGAAACTACGACACAGGGGCATGGAAGTTTCCCTGGCATCATCTGTGACCTACAGATCCGACCCTCTGGGAGTCAGGTCTGGGAATAAACAGCTCCCCAAGCATGCAACTCACGCTAACATTCGCCAACCAAGAGACAGAGGAAAGTTCTTGACTTCAGAATAATGGCTCCTGGCCAATGGAAGGTATTTATTTGCAGAAAGAACACTGAGTGTTGCAGACATAACCATAGCACAATGTGCCGTGAATACATAGTTAAGGCAGAGTTTTAGAGTCAGACAGACCTTATTTTTATTTCATTTATTTTTAACTGATGCACAATAATTGTATATCTTTATGGGGTACGTGTGATGTTTGCACAGACCTTATTTTGAATTCCGGCTCTGTAAACCTGAAAGCTGTGTCAACTCGGGAAAGTTACTTAAACCTCTTCAAGTTTGTTTTGCAATCTGTAAAATGGGGACAAGAATATCATCCCATGGGGCTCATGTCATAAGACTTAAAAATCTGAAGTGCTTCAGTGTCTGGCATCTAATAAGCTTTTATCTGAGTGGCAAGAAAGAGTAAACGTTTTCTAAAGTCTGTCCCGATATCAGTTTAAGTCTTAGGAAAGCATTGTATTTGAAGTATTTCAGCTCACGGGCACACAGAAATGCCTTTATTGAACTACCAGCCATATGCGAGGTCCATATAAACCCCATGAGAGCAACGCCCTGTTTTGGGCCTCGTGTGGTGTCATCAGTGTCTGGAGGTTACCTGGGTCTCAAATATTTGTTGAGTGCATGAGAGATGCAAGGTTTTTCAGCAGTTGTTGTGAGTGAATGTCCCCTGAGTCCCCTGCTATCTGAGTGACTCTATCTGCCTCCGATTGTGCACCCTGGATGTGTTAGTCTGTCGGGCTGCCGTAACAAAATACCATACACTGGGTGGCTGAAACAGCAGACAGTTATTTCTCCCAGTTCTAGAGGCTGGAAATCCAGCCAATTTGGTTCCTGGGGAGGGCTCTCTTCCAGGCTTGCAGACGGCCACCTTCTCCCAGTGTCCTCACATGCGGAGAGAGTGCTCACTCTCTTCCTCTTCTTATGAAGCCACTAATCCACCATGAGGCCCCGTCCTCATGATCTTATCTAACCCTGATTACCTCCCACAGCCTCATCTCCAAATACCATCCCATGTGGGGGGGTTAGGGCTTCAGTGTGTGAGTTTGGAGGGGACACAGTTCAGTTCGCAGCACCTGGCATTCCTCCTGCAGCCCTGCTCACCAGCCAGTAACTGTGCTGCTTCCAACCTCCCCGCTGCACCTGTGAGAGATCACCCCTCTGCTTCTGCCCACTCCTCGGCCCTCTAAGTGTCCAGCCCCGTCCAGCCTTTCTTCACGTCGTAGGACCTGACGTTCGCCATCTGTGCCCTGCTCAGCGGACGCGAGACCATCTGTACAAACCTGCAGTCGGCATCACTTATCTCTACAGCCTCATGTTGGTCCCAACAAATCTATGTGCTCTAAGAAGGTCTGTAAATGCCACCCGGCAGAATGGCAGCAGACATAGAAACGGCTTTGAAAACGAAGGGTTTTGCGCCCATCATGGCAGGACCACGGTTTTTGCTAGAACCGTTGGCAGGTGTGCTGTGGCTGCCTGAGCGAACGGCTCCAATTTGCGCAGCCCTTCCCATCGGCACACCCTCGTCCAATTTGCCGTAGATTCTGGCCACACCTGTGGCTCCTTAGGCCCGAAGGAACCGGCTTCTGCGCCTTCTTCTCTGCCAGCGGTGTTGAGGAACGCGCGTTGTGTTCCACCCGCCTCACTTGGTTAGCGCGTGCCTACGTTTCTAACCTCTCCCTCCACAGACTGTTCGCTTTCTCTCTTAGAGCTGGTGTTTCCGGCACCTCCCAAATTAGCGTCATCTGTGAATTTCAGCGCTGTTTACCGCGCCTCCCCGCTCATTAGCAGGCCGGAAGCGGAAGCGCCCTCTGCCGTGGCGGGAGGGACGCAGAGCCGCTGCGTGAGCCCTCGGGGGGCTGCACCCGCCGCCAAGATGGAGGCGGCGCCTGCTCTGGAGAGAATCTCAGAGCTCTTTGGAAGCTGGTTGGGAAGCCACAGAGCCACCGGCAGGTAATGAGGTGGGCTCCCTGGGCGCCGAGGTGGGCTGGCCCTCCCTCTTGGGCTGCGCGGCTCTCTCCAGGGCCCAGGCGGGGGCCCAGAGGCATCCTGACACCCCGACTCCTGTCAGTGCCGTGAGAGGCCACATGTCGCTGCTGCCTGCTTGGCTCAGAGGTGCCCACCCAGCTAAGAGGTTTTATACCCTCTGTGTCTTCATCAAGGCCTTGAGGGTTTGATGGTGTCTAGCTAGCCGTTTGTATCGTAATGCATTTCTTTATGACTTTATTTCACTGATGTTAACACAAGGCTTGGCAGAGGGTAAAGTGTACTCAAATGTTTGAGTGAAAAGTATTTGAGGCCGGGCGCGGTGGCTCACGCCTGTAATCCTAGCTCTCTGGGAGGCCGAGGCAGGTGGATTGTTTGAGTTCAGGAGTTCGAAACCAACCTGAGCAAGAGCGAGACCCCATCTCTACTAAAAATAGAAAGAAATTAGCTGGACAACTAAAAATATATAGAAAAAAATTAGCCGGGCACGGTGGCGCATGCCTGTAGTCCCAGCTACTCGGGAGGCTGAGGCAGGAGGATCGCTTGAGCCCAGGAGCTTGAGGTTGCTGTGAGCTAGGCTGACGCCACAGCACTCTAGCCCGGGCAACACAGTGAGACTGTGTCTCAAAAAAAAAAAAAAAAAGTATTCAATTCTACTAATCAGCTTTTGGTCAGTAGGAGACCATCAGTATTTCAAAACTCAGGGATTCCAGACAAAAGCAAAAGTTGCATTTAAGTTGGCCTGTTCCACTTTAAAATGGCATTAT